>JANHJO010003357.1:38012-53065 GCA_032468235.1 Pseudoxyrhopus heterurus | reverse complement strand
TGGAAGGCTGAGTCGACCTTGAGCCTGGTGGGACTTGAACTTGCAAATTGCAGGCAGCTGGCAGTACTTAATTACTGTGTTCTAACCATTGCACCACCAAGGTCTCTTACCTAATATGCACTAAAGAACATATTTATTTGAGAAAAAAAACCCTACTTATTTTCTAGAAATGAAGCTGTGTATTTTATGTTCGTTAATCAGTTTCTCACAGTGAATGCAATCCACTCCGCTGCTGATACTCTTCATAAAATTGCTGTAGGGAATCTGGGATTCTAGGAGTCACAATGACCAAAGCTTGTTGAAAATGCTCCTTCATGATATATTTGGCCTCAATATCTTCTTGAAGTGCAAGGAGAGCAGCTTCTCTACACACTGCAGTTATCTGAAAAATAAAAGCAACGATTACTTTTTAAAAAAGAATTTTGTTGGAATAATTTGCTGAGAATTAAAGGCAGGAAAGTCACAAATGCAACAGAAGGCCATCTTTTGGCCTACTTTTGTTGAACATCAGTAGAAAGAGTCCAGCTGCAATAATATTCAACAAACGATTAGAACAACAATGCACTCTGCTATCAGAGCTCCATATACCATAATTTTTATGTATCCAAAATAAACTTATGTCAGATACTCAGTTAAAAAGCTGAGCAGCACACAATTCCTAAATGTTCAAGAAATAAGTGAAAAATGAAACTAACCCAGTTTGTAATAGTGACTTTCTTGTTTAAAATCTACCTGTGTAACACTCTCACACTCCAAAACAGTATGAGAACAGAAATAAGAAATATAAAAAACTAACTAAACAAAGAGACAAATAATTAAAATTCAAAGAAGAAAAAATAATGGAGAAAAGGCTAGAATCTTCAAGGTGACTTTAGAAGTTCAGGAAGCAGCCTCATGATAGCTTCCTTCCAAAAGTACATTACTGCTCTGAAAAGCATCGGTGGAATGAGTGACCATTATTTCAGTGTAGGAGAGAAAACAGTGATTGATACTGACTGCACCCTTATGGGCAGAAAAGAAAACGCCAGCTGAAATGCATTTGTGTAGCCATTCAATGTTTGTTCCTTGTTTGTTCACTTGCTGAAAGGAGTTACACTGCTTACGCCAGACTAATGGCTGCCAAAATCATTTAGGAGTTTTCTAGGGGATTTAGCAAGTGTTTAGTAAAGGCTTCTGAAAAGGGAAAAATTTGGATGTCTTTGTCATGTTACTACAATATTCTGTTAATACAATATTCTGTTAATAATTTCTGTTAGTTCTGATCAGTGCTCTGATGCTGTGCATTTGAATTCTTTATACCCCACTGCAGATCACTGAGGAAAGGAAGGAGAAAAATTGCGCACAGCTACCTTGTAGGTAACATTTTGTCAAATCAGGGAAGGGAATTATTTCCACCTTAATTCTTATTTTTTTTAAAGAAATATAATTTCTTGAAAAAAATACTGGTTTTCTGGTACATTTTCCCAATAGCTGATTTATCATTTGGCACATTCTGCGTCAGAACCATCTCTCTCAGGTACACAGCATAAAAACAACAAAAGCAGCCTAATTCAAATTTTAAATTAAAACAAATCTTATTCTTGAAAACATTAATTAAATATAAATAAAATGGATCATTACAGATGCCATCTGAAATCAGATTTGTGAAGCTCTGCTAAAAATCCTATGGTAACTCCTCATTAGTTAACAATATCATTAAGGTATGGCAGAAAGAGCTTAAATGCAAATTTCAAGACAACATTCTAAAACAGAGTCACAAAGTGATGGGGCAGGAAAGAAAAATTAATATTTCAATTTAAATTTAGTTAGTCATATCCTGCATGAGGTCACACATAATTAAAGAGTAAAATATTTTTCATATATTCTCAAATCCCTAACCATATAAATCTAGGTCAATTGATAATACCTGTATCACTATCACATGTGATTGCCATGTAATCTGTCTTAAAAATGAACACAATCGTTTGTAAATTGGGTGGATATTTTTAGTGAATTTTTAATGTTTTATGGTCATTGGAGTTGGGCAGCTAATAAATTCAAAGGCATTAGTAAATATATAATGACTGTGTATTATATATGGATTACTACTTAGCCTATGGGAGTGGTTTGAGGTTATTTGACTGAACTATGTAATATCATGTATAAATATTTTGCTCAATAACAGGGAACTTAAAAACACATGACATAGTCTGTGTTCCTGAAAGAAAAGTATGCCCCTTGTTATGAAGCTCTGTCCTTTTGGTGCAATGTTGAACTCTGCCGATAAACTTATAAAGAAAAACTATTTTTTTTTCAAACAATACTTTGTAGAAAACAAAACAATATTTTTTTACAAATTTATTTTAAATTACAAACTGAAAATTAAAGGAACAGTAATCTTATTTTGGATTCTCACACATAATTTGTGGTTCTTCCTTCAACCATAGGTATTCTACTTATATACAGAATATTTGAAAGGATTTTTTTGCCACAACACAATTGTCATGAGTACATAATAAAGGTGTCAGAAACACCAATAAGGAGTTGTCTATTTATTTTACTTAATCCTAGGAGACTTCCTACCAATTTTGACTTCTGGTTGATTTTAACCACTCAGATTCTAAAATTAATATTTAGAGGCAGGATTCAATGTCAATCAGTTGTAATTTCCCAGATATAGCTTATTTTATTGCATAAACCACAGGCTTATAGACCCAGGGCTAATTCAATAAATCAGATGAAATGAATGGCCAATTCAAATGACCTGAGTCAGACCCTTTGTGATTTTCAGTAGTTAGTTTCTTCCAAAAAGCTGAGTCTCTTTCAACTTTTGTGTATCTGAAGTACTAGGAAAAAACTTTAAAGAACCTTGAGAAAGAGAAGGAAAGCAATGAGCTTCTGTGTTAAAATCTTAGGTATTTTTGTTTTAAGTAGCTTTGTTAATGCATCGTCTGCCAAGAACACCTGTTAGCCATTGAATTTAGTACAGCTGCAGCTGGGGCTGAATGTGTGTGCAGGGAACTGGCAGCCTGCTAGGCTGGTCTTACATTGTGCCTCCTTTTTCCATGCTTTTCTTTCAAAGTTATCCCCTCCGCCCCGTAGATGGTTACAAGAGATTATGTGAGAAAGAGATTAGGGACCTGGAGCAGATTGGCATCCTGTGGTGGATAGTGAATAGTGCAAACGGTGGAGCTTTCCTGGATGACAACTACCTGCAAGCATAGGGCTAGCCTGTGGTATGCACCCTCCTAGGCACTTCTTAAAGCAGGATTAGGGAGTGGGAACTCCAACTTTCCCACTCAGCATGCAGGACTTTGAAAAGCTTCCAAAATGGAGCCCTTTTAAAAAGGAAAAAAGGAAACCCCAAGAGTCAAATCTTTTAAAAAGCATTTACTCCTTTTCCCTAACTTTCTGATGTGCAACTCCTACTAAACCAGTCCCATAGGCCAGCTTAAATCATAAATAAGGCCAACTCACAAAGACCAAAAGGCATCCTTGCATAAAAATATGAAGGCCACCAAGGAACAGTAACTAATTTATATCTTATTCACTATCTATGAAAACCTGAATAATTACAGAAAAAGATCAACTCTAATTTATATTTTATTATACTTTTCTATTTATAAATGCTCTGCTTATATAAATCTTGAATAGATTCTACTAATCTTAGACTGACTAACAAATTAGCTTTTCCTCCTCTTAGAAGTGAGCATATAAATAAAAACTATAGCAAGTTAACACTTTCAAAGCACAGCAAAAGCATAACTGAGAATCAATAGCCAATTCTTTTTTTGGAGTAACACATCTATCTCCAAAAAGAAATAAATATGTAAATAAATATGAAAGAAAAAATATGGGAGAGGGGAGAGAGAGAGAGAGAAAAAATTATTTCATCCTTCTTGAGTATTTTTTTTCCTTATTCTACCAGCCTCCAAGAATTAATTTAGGAACTGTCCTATTAAGAAAAGGAGTTCATTTATCAAAACATGCATTGTTCTAAAATTATGTGCAAAATATCTGAGAAGAAAAGTTTATACATAGTATCATTTATAAATAAGGTCTTATACATAGCTATCATTATTAATGCTGAAAACAAACAATATTTACTAAAACAATATATCTTTCTATCTGCAATAGACACTGTAATTTACATTGAAAACTGTCCAGAACCATTTGGAAGTGAATGGCTTATATATTAGCATTTTTTAAAAAAATCACTATATGAGGGAGAATGTGGTTCCTTTTTCACACTATGGACTATCCTGCTTACTTTTACAGAAGTTAGTTGGTTAGTACCTAGCCTCTGAAAGGAGATAAGCCTTATGGGACTGGGAGCCTAATAAGACTGGAAGGCCATTCTCCTCTACAGAATGAAAATAAGGAATTATTGCTGTGATCATTTAGGCATACAAAGCAAAAATTAGGATTTCACAGTTGCAAGTAATGCCTCTTCTTACCCCAAGCAGCATAAAGTTGTTGGGAAAAAAATCCTTCATATTCCTTAATTAAAAATATAAATCAGAATTGAGCACATTAAATTCTCCCTTTCTCCGTCCATTCATATTTCAAATGTGGGACTCCTATCTACCCAAGAAATTCTGGGCAGTCAACAGAAATAAAACAATTTATGAAAATCCAATTGTAAAATGGAGGGTGGAGGCCCCTAAAAATTAAATTAGCTCCATTAACATAGTCTCCCCAAAGGCTAATATTTATTTGTTTATTTGTTTGTTTATTAAATTTGTTTGCCGCCCATCTCACAACAAGGATTGAGTCAGGGAGGAGGCTGCTCCATATTAGATAGATGGCACACCTCCTTGGTTCCATAAGACGACACTGCTTTGTTGGTAGGACCAAGAACATGTGCACCCTGCCAAATCTAGTAGATAGGCAGAACTATCTGGTATAAGCAGTTTCACAAGTAAATTGGTCTCATGGCATCTTGAACTGCCCACTGCAAGCCAACTCACATAGCATTGATGTGACATGGGTATTTTGTTGTGAGTCCAATACTCTGTGTGTGTCACTGCATTTTGGAACAGCTAGAATTTCCAATTGATCTTCAAGGGCAACATCATTGCAACAGGCCAGCTGGATGATGACTAAGGCATAAGTGACCATGAACAGTTTTTTCCCTGTCAAGGAATTGATACAACAAGCATCAAAAAGATGCCTAAAGTATCCCTTGAGACAGATAAACAGTAATGCTAATCAGGCATAGGTAAAATCCTTTATTAGGACTTTGTGGCAATAACAGTGATAAAGCAAGCTTATTTTTTCTGTTCTCAGGAGGTCCATAGATTGCCAGACAGAGGCCCTCTTATGAGAAACCAAGTCTCTTCTGAGGGATCCCTTGCAGGGCTGCTGTGAGGACTATTCTAGGCATCTGTGAAATAAAATCACTTGGCTTTGCTCTAAGTTGGACATGAGCTAGGCAGATCCTGTGTAACTGACTTATAGCAATAGCAATAGCAATAGCACTGTATTTATATACTGCCTATCAGGGCTTGCGACCCTCTCTAAGGGGTTTACAATGTCAGCATATTGCCCCCGACAATGTAAGGTCCTATGTAAATGATTGAGGTGTATCTTAGATTGCTTACCTGGGAAGAGCTCGTCAGTTCTGAGAACAGAGTCCTTACTGTTGTAAGCTATGGCACCAGTGTCCTGGACCTATGTCTTTCCTAGTTGATTAAGGCAAGTGATTGAATCCAAGCAAAGATCAATGCTGTTTTGCAAGAGTGAATGGTGCTTCCTACTTTGAACAAAATCATGGTACACTCCCTTTCAAAAGACTATCCTTGAATCCAACAGTGATAAACAACTTTTTTCCAATCTCCAAGCTTTCATTTTTATGGAGGTTATTGAGAGAGAGATAAGTACTCAGCTCTGGTAGGCCCTAGATGAAATAGATTAATTATGTGTTTTGGGCTGCAAAAAAACTAACAGCTATTCAACTTTCTATATCTCTTGATCACCATTTAGTGGTCATCTGGATTTCTGTAATCTAATGAATTATCATATATTGAAAACAGAATTAAATCTGTGCTGTACCAACTTACTTGGAACTAGTGCCTACATTTAACCACTGCAGTCCCAACTGATGTCTGTAATAACTGGGACATCATTCCAAATAAATCAGTGCAGTTCTTGATTGAATTCATAAATCCAGGAAAAAAATATGTTAGTTTTTATTTAATTTTATGGCAACTAGAAAACTACTATGATCTACATTCCTGTAAGATCAGTAAGAAGATCCCTGAAACTTATACAAGTTAAACAAATGCAGTATTTTGGTTTGTGTTTTTGTGTCTGTGTGCATCCATACTAGAACAGATAAACTGCCATTAAAAATAAAAAGAATTAAGAGGCTGGGAAGTTAGCAGAAACTATCATAAAGTTGCTTAAATTAAGTGAAAATTAAATGGAAAGAATATCTACCGGTAGAATAAATACTTGCATATGCATGCCTCCATTGTGGCTAAGTAACAATTTCAAAGCAGAGGCCTTAGGATAGTGATCAAACAGATTACAGTATATAGTTTCAGCTTGGCAAATATCTAGGATTTATTTAAATATCCATTTATATTTATTGTACCTGGTTTAAGTATATTATTTTTATGTTTTATACTGTTATAGACTCATATAGAAGGTGTTTTAAGATTGATTTGAATGAGGAAAAGTGTGCTATGTGGTAAATGTCAGTGAGATGAACTCATGACATTTTCAGGACTATATGGACAACAGGGTATGTAAAAATGTAAAAAGTCTCCTGAGTGATTATTTTAGTCATATAGTAACAAGGTATTTTGCAGTCATCAGTCATCATGCCAATATTTTACTGTTTTTGTTGCAAAGCGGACAGTTTTCTTCAGCCAAAGTATTAAAACTAAGCTTTGCTTTCTGAAAATAAAACATTTCTATTTAAGAAGCACGTGCCATCTGTTTTTACTTTAAAAGTTAAACATATCAGCTATATTTTAAAGATGTCTAACACTTAATTTGTGAAAGTAAAAAAGCCTAGAGAGATTCAATATTAATATTTTTTCATTTTATTAAAGTAATATTAAATATTAATATTTATATTAATATTAAAGTAAGAATATTATTACTAACTAATAGCCTAGTTAATAATATTAGCCTAGTTTAGCCTAGTTAATAATATTATTAACTAGGCTAAACCAATTGGACATATTTAGTATAATTAAACAAATTAAACATTAACAAATGAAATGTCATTTGGAGAACAAAGTTATTAATAATAATATAACATATACCAGGTGTTTCCTTCCATATAGGAGATTACTTAAGAAAATGGCTAGGAAAACCTAGCCCTTCTTCCTCTTGTTATTTTCCATTTAGCATACATTTCCTCTCCAACATTATATGTTTAGGAAGTGTGAATAGCCATTGTTGTTGTCATACATTAATGTAGTGTTCCATCTCTGATCAGTGCAAATTGTTTAATTTTCCATTTCCTTTAATACCCTATTTCACTGCCCAGTCATATAATAAATAAATAATTAAAGTATAATTCAGAATTTTTTCGGCTCATTGGGAATAACTATGCAGTCATTTCTACCTGTAGTAAAAGTAATTCACACCCACATGATTTTGACACCTAACATTGACATTGAGGATTTATCTAAATGATCACTGGGTGACCTTGGGTCAGACAAACCCTTTCAGCCCTGGTAAGGAGACAATGGCAAACCACTTCCAAAAAAACTTGCCAGGAAAACTGCAGGGACTAATCCAGGCAGTTGCCAGAAGTCAACACTGACTCAAAGGCATTAAATTTTTTTTACAGCATTTGTGATCAGATATGCCACATTTTTTCTAGAAGTAAACAGCAACTGGAGAAAATGTATATGAAATAAGATTAGGGCGATGGTGCTAAGAAAATATTTTTTTTTTAAATCATTGCCTCCTTTCACATGCCCAACATCTCATTTTATCTAAGTTACCTGAATTTGATACTTTTTAAATTGTTGATAAGTTTAAGGAAAAAGGATTTAAAATGGAAGAAAAAAATGTAAGAATGTCAAAACCTTATCCAACTTGACTCTAATAGCAGCTTCATTTTAAAGATACAAATTATATCATCCTATTTCTGCTAACTTATCTAATTTGGTTCTGTGATCAATTCAAACTTTAACCTATAATAAATACACACACCAATTGATCATTAACTAGATATGAATTCTAGCATTCCATATTTACTTCAGTTGAATGTTAAAATATTTGCACAAAACCTAGGAGTTAAACTATTAATATTATGGTATCTGATTCTACAGATATAAAAAATAATACATATTTTTCCTTTGTAATAAGTTTAGGGTATGCACTTTGAAAAATGAAGTCAACTACTCAATTCCATTAAATGCTGCATTCTGCTACTTGTATGTTTTTATATGCAGAATTGACCGCAAAAATAGAGTAAAAATAAAACTTTCTGACATTGCAAATGAAAGAATCAGGAGCAAAATAAGATGAGTAAAATATAGACTTCAGTTCTTAATTCTAATTCTAATGACATAAGAAGGATTAACTGAAGATTCCAAGCGTTTGTTCTCTGCCCATAACCAATCTCTAAAGTGCATAAAGTATAGGATTGCTAGTGAGCAGTATACTGAAGTAGTT
The DNA here is from genome assembly GCA_032468235.1 of Pseudoxyrhopus heterurus. NCBI lineage: Eukaryota > Metazoa > Chordata > Lepidosauria > Squamata > Pseudoxyrhopus > Pseudoxyrhopus heterurus. Next base: position 44,443 of record JANHJO010003357.1, on the reverse strand, counting down.
CCTAATTGGCGTTTAAAGATTTCTACTTAACTTAGAATCCAGCATCAACAGAAACAAGAGGTAATAGTTTGCAGCAATATTTGGTTTTTCACTAAATGGTTGTATTACTCTAATTTTCATGTTCTATATTTACAGGTTTATTAATAGCCATTTTTTACTGTCCGTGGAGAAAGTATATTGACCCTTGAATCATATACAGGTACAATGAGATATTTCAGGCTTTTAGATGAATGCACAATTCATCTAAGGATGAACTCCAAATTATCTTCTTAACATTGGTAAGGTAACTTCATTCACTATGGATATTTATAACGTAGATGCTGATCATCTGAAAATACTTAAAAATAGTTGGCAAACTTTAGGTTTCGTCTTCAAATCAGAAGCAAACAGGACATGGAAGGTCTCAGAATGCCTTGTATTATTAAAATATTTGAGGAATGAAATGTTAAACCTGTGTTATTTAAATACAAGTATCAAGGAAAGTGAGGTAATATTGTACCTCACATTGTCAATCAACAAAGTGAACCTGATTTGAAAAGACAGATAACTGAAACAACACAATAAATTACAACTTTGCAAAATAACACATCTATTTTACTAAAGAAGATAAAATAAAAGGCAGTGGTTATCATATCACTGGTTTGCTTCATCTAGAATTATAACATTCTGAAAAATATAAGTATTTATTGATCAAAATTCTACTGCCAATAGTTTATAAGGGAGCATCCTTAATTGTGGCGATTCTGCTCTGACAGGTATGTGTGTATAAGCAGACATAATTTCAGATAGAATTGACAATATAGCTTTATGAAGTGGAATACAGGTAGTCCTTGATTTATGACGAGTCATTTAATGACCCTGCAAAGTTATATAATGTGATGGAATGTGCAGCTAGAATAGGAAGGGGGAATTCAAGCAAGAGCATCACGATTTCCCACAGAGGAGGCAGGACATTCCAGACAGGAGCCCAAAATAAATGGAATGGAATTTGGGAGGAAGAGTTTTAGGAAAGCCATCCTAGAATCTCCCAGGGTATATCTATTAGATTAGAAGGTTACAGGTAGTCCTCGATTTACAATCACAGTTGAGCCCCAAATTTCTGTTCCTAAGCGAGACAGTTAAGTGAGTTTTGTCCTATTTTGTGATATTTCTTGCCACAGTTGTTAAGTGAATCACTGCAGTTTTAAGTTAGTAAGTGGTAACTTACTAACAGTTGGTAAGTGAATCTAGCTTCCCCATTGACTTTGCTTATCAGAAGTTGCAAAAGGTGATCACATGACCCTGGGACACTGCAACCATCATAATTATGAAGCATTTGAATTTTGATCATGTGACCATGGGGATGCTGCAACTGTCGTAAGTGTGAAAAGAGGTCATAAGTCACTTTTTTCAGTGCTCTTGTAACTTCAAACTGTCACTAAATGAATGGGGGACTACCAGTATAGCTTAGGTCTGGTGAGATTTTGTCTCTCAGGTATAAGCAAATAAAGCCTTGGACTTATTTGGATTTCACTGTGTCATCTTTGGGCTTGGACCTGGCACCAAAACGTCTGACCATTTTCAGAATTATGATGGCCGCACGCACTCTTGTGGTCATGTGTTCACATTTTAGGTCCTCGGATCACTTTACCTCTACAATTTACAGAATTGATTGGTCAACTGATGATTTTGGCCAACATGACGCTAACAAAAATTTCTACATATAAATGGTAGAATGCAAATAAAAAACAAATGACATTTAAAATACATCAATGTACTCAATAAGATTCTTGAAATCATTCAACATTAATTAAAATCTTTCTAGATATCCTATTTTTTTATAGTCTCCAGATTTTTACTTCTATCTTTGTTGTATTTAAATATGATGTCATCTGACATCAGTTTCAATTAACTGGCACAGAACTAGAAATGCAAGTAGGGCAGCACAATGTGTTCCTGACTAGGATTGTTTGGAATAAACATCCTATCAAAATATGTCTTCAGGTAGTTATAATTTAAATATATCTAATGCCAAATAACTTAAAACTCAGTAGAATATGTATGTTGGAATCCATGTAACACTTTTTATGGGTAAAAACTTTAATGAGAAGTGACAAATAATAATTCCAATGTCCCAGGTTATTAAATTAGATTGCAAAAACAGAAGCAATAGAAATGCCACTTCAGTGACATTGAATTATGCAGCTAACAGCTATTTTCACTAGATTCAAATCAAAACTAAAGTAAAATATGAGCAATAAAATGTATTGAAAAAATATAAGAACCAGCACATTATTAAATGATTTTTACTGTTCTAGTTGTGCTGAGTGGTAGTCAATCATATTCTTCCCGATCTTTCTGATTTTGTTGTTTTTCTGGGCACTCTCTTTTAAGCTTTTGATTCCATTTCTTTTCCCTTTTCCTTAGCTGGCTACAATCTCAATCACATAAAAGTTTTGCAAGCAAAAAGGTTTACCTAAACCAGATTTGTATGGTGCAGGATTCCACACAGCAATATGACATTTTAACATATTATAAATCACCAACAATTTAAGATATATGTATTAGATAACAAGTTTTAATTGGAACTAAGCTGTGCAGTTGTAAACTGTGCAATCAGTAACTTTTGTAAAATTAAGAAGAAACACTGATAGAATTAGGCTGCATATGTAGGCTTTGTTGAAGAATTTGCTACATATGTAGGCTTTGTTGAAATTGATATTTTAAACATTTCATTTCATTTTGGTATCCAATAACTAAAATTCTAATGCCTGATTCATTTTGGTATCTGATAACTAAAATTCTAATGCTCTGATTGTTTATGAAGATTACAATGATAATAATAATTATAGTAAACTTCTTCAATAAATTTGTAACCAAACAGATGGATCACAGAACAAACTGGGCCCAGAGTTCTCACTCAAAGCACAAATGACCAGTCTCAAATTTTATCCTACTAATGCTAGGAAACACGGTAGAAATAGAAGAACACTACAAGCAGTAGATGGATTGACTCAGTTTCAGTGGCAATGAGTGCACTGTTGGAAGAACTAAAAATTCAAATTATGGATAACTATTCAAATTATGAATGGAACCTCAAGGAGAAATCCTAACTATGTCATCATAAGATCCAGCAACAACTTTGATACATAATCAAAATCAATATATTTTGATTATAATGGTGTATGCTTTATTATAATATAATTTGATTAACTACTACAATTAATTTGTAAGAACAGGTTTGCTTAGAGCATATTTTAAAACTAACCTGAAGAAACAAAACAATTTCAGTTCTCCAGAAGACTTTCTATTTCCTTCCAGAATTAAATTCCTAACTGCTTGTAAAAAGCAACATGTTTTTTCTTTACCATAAACCATTGCCAAGAAAAGAACAATAAAGAGGCATGGCCCTAGGGAAGACTGGAACAATGAAACAACCAAAACGTTAAAAAGTTATGATATTTGTGTAGTTATTTACCAAGTACATCTAAATTATATTAAAGTAACCAAAATATCTTTACAATCTCCAAGGCATGTCCCAACTTTGAAGCACCCCTAATGTTTGGAAATTGAAAGTTGAAAAATTTGACACGCCCTACGTGGAAGGGGAAAAGCGATGGGAAGCACAGCTGAGTGGCAGAAAGCTACTTTCTCCTTTTTGTAGGTGGTAAATGACAGTATGCAGTTTCCTCTCCCACATACTTTATATGTAATTTGTATGTACATACACATGCATACACTGACCAGCACAAGATGGTGAAAAAAACATCAATTTCTATTTCCTGTCCTTGCTCTCCATACAACATTAAAAATGCAAATGAGGCATATTAAAGAAACAAAAAGGACGATATAAAGAATGTATATGGAAACAAAGATTTATGTGTGCACATCTGTTTCTATGTCTATATTTACACATCTGCATGTCATCTGGATGGAAAATATTGACTTCATCAATATTATGGGAAAAGTATAGCATTTCCAGGAGATAATTTAGATAAACTATTAGTGTGCCATCATTGGCTATGGAGGTAGAAAACTATAAATTCAAAATAAGTTTTTAAGACAGCTTGATTATACCTTTGCATTTCAATCACATCATTGGATATGTGAAATGAATTTGGATGTGTGAAATGAATTTGACACTTTTCATTGTAAGCCACACAATGGCTCTGGATTATCAGATGGCTACCATATAAATTTAATAAACAAATAAATAAGTAAATAAATTTGCATTTAGGGAACTGCTCAGGAGTCACTTTGTAAATCAACAGTCAAAGCTGAAGAAAGTTGTTTCTTTTTAGCTAATTTATAAAGGTATACATTCGGTTATTTCTTTATTAAATCAATACACTGCCCATCTCACCTAAATAACTGGTGGTCACACTGAATTGTATTTCTGAAAACATTTTTATGTCAATTTTTGGCATTCTCTTACCTTCTACTTTTATTAAGCATACTTCTATAGTGTTAATACAAAAAGAGTTAGGATACATAATATTCACTCTTTACATTATTGATCAGCAAGCATTCTTCTATTAAGATAGCATGTTAAAAAAATTAGCATGTAAAAATTCTTTTAAAAGGAGAGATGCCTGTAAATTTCAGTCATACATGGTTATTTAATATGGCCAGTGCTTTTAATTTTATGGTCATGTACCTATACAGGCATTTTTTCCTGAATTTGCACTACATTTAAATGGCTTACTATTTTTAATTATCAAAGCTGTAGTTGATAGAAATGAATTCCACTTATGAAATTTGAAAAAAGGAAACATGTAATGGCAAATGGATTCTCCTTTTAATGAGAAAAGAACAGTAATCTTGACCCCAGATACAAACTAAGTCCAGTGCCACCTTGTGATAACCTATATAATGACATTTGTTGAAATGTTTACTCATGGGTCAGGCAAATCAAGTCAATTGAGCAGGAATCTAAATATTCCTAATTCAACTGGAAAGAATACAAATAATTTTCAGGAGACTTTGGGGTACTATACCCTTTCTGCATTTTCCGACAATAACCTTCCCTTAGTAGGACAGTGTTTAAAGTTTCTGTTAAGTATTTACAAATACATAATCAGAACAAAATCAAAGTGTTACAATTCTCTTATCTTTGTTTCATAAGCATACTTTTCTATTATTGCCTGGCTATAAATGTAAATAGTAAATTGTGCTGATTATAAAATACCCATAGTTCTTTTATTTACTAGAGCTTTAGTTGCTTTTACTTAGCTTACTAGATATTTTCCAAGCTTACTAGATATTTTCCAAATCAGGACACACAATTGTTTCATACACTGGATTGGAAATGCTGATTTGTCTTCTCATTAGCAATTCTGGTAGTTTATACCTAATATCTGTCACACATAATTTTGAAAGACAATTTGCGGATAATTCTTTCTTAGCTTTCTTCTAGGCATGCAGTATGCTTCACTACTAGCTTGAAAGCAGGCTAAGATTAATACAGAAAAAAATATGGCACATGTTCAGAGTGATTAGACTTCTACCAAAATTGGTCACAGTTTCAGCTGGTATGCCAAAATTGATTTGCAACAGACAGAAATCAAGCAAGGAGAAACCTCATATATCCTGAACAAGTTTAAACAATAAATATATACACTTTTTGGTTTAGATAATATACTAGTCTTTGTCAAAGACTGATGTGAAAGGGGTTATGGAATGCTAATTTAAAGAGGTGTCTCTTAAAACCAGCCATAACTTTTTGCCAGGTTTGCACAGAAGCTATAAAAATGACAAGCTGTTTTAACAAAAATCAATGAAGTGCTGTATTTCTGCTCACATGAAAACTGAAGCATTGCTTCTGAATTATTTTCAAAGTATGCATAGCCTTACTACTACTACTACTACTACTACTACTACTACTACTACTACTACTACTACTACTATTAAAATAATAAAACTGCCAATATTCTTTTATTGAAATCATTAATACTGTTCTTGATAATTTTAGTCAGATGCTTTTAAGATTAAAATTTAGGAAGATTGGTATAATGGTGCTGCTTAGTTACATTCCTGGTATGCAAGAGTGAAAGTGGTGCAACTTGAGTGAAGATATGTCAGTATATTGTTTTGCATGCTCTATGTCACCCATATGAATGATTACCTAACAAAGAAGAGAAAATTTACACTTGGTCCTCTAGATGTACATACTGTATGTATCTAATAGATTTATGAGCTTTTCTCACATTTAAGGATTTGGGGGGATGGAAATGGGAGGGTAAGCTGATTATATGATATATCATTTAACACCATTTAACATGATATATTATTTAACACAAAGCTGGAAGCCTTCTCAGAATGCATTTAATATTAATTCCTTCAATATGAATATTATTATTATTTTGTTGTTGTTAATTGCGAAGTCGTGTCCGACCCATCGCGACCCCATGGACAACATTCCTCCAGGCCTTCCTGTCCTCTACCATCCCCCG
>JANHJO010003357.1:21426-34342 GCA_032468235.1 Pseudoxyrhopus heterurus | reverse complement strand
TGCTGTTGACAAAAACTGAACAGAAGAATGAATTGAATAGGTTAGCCTTGATGGCTTCGTCGTCACAGTCTTCTCCATTAATATTTATGTAACAAAAATATTTTTCATTGTCATTACATTGACATTTAAAAAAAAATAGCTTGCATGCAGATTTAGACTTTCTAAATATATTTTCAGCTGGATGCATTTAAGCCACAGTATGTAACCCAAATTGTTTTTTATGCTCTACTTTTCCCTTAGGCAGTATAGTTTGAGTTCCAGTTGACTAGAGATATTGCATGGTTGTCCTGGGCTCTCAGCCAATAAGACTTTTCCCAGCCTGATCATGTCAGTGAAAGTCATGCTGAAAAATAGTAGGAAGAAGCTTTCCTTCCTGCACAGCATTGATCAAGTTAACACCCTTCCTTGAGTTTCTTTAAAAAGGCCATTGTGAGCACTTTCAGGTGGAAAAAGAAATCTATATGGCATGCTAAGAGGTGTCCTGTTATTTTTAAAACAAAAGCACACGTATTTTCGTAAAGAAATTAAACAAGAAGAACAATGTAGACGCCCATCAGAATGTTTCCTTAAAGTCTCAACAAGCTGGAAGATATAACTGCCAGTTAATTGTTCAGTCAGATCACAGTTATATCAAGATGCTGCTTGGAATTCTTGAGCACCTTGGGTATTATCCAGTATCCCTCCAGAAGTACTGTATATTGTGTGCTTGGATTCTCCCCCCCACCCCCCAGCAGCAGCAGCAATAGCAACTCTAAAAACTTATGAGAAAACCTGCAATTCAGTAGCAGAGCATAAATGCTGCTCTGGTATGGTTGGGAAACTGGGTAGTGAAATATTTGCAAGCAAACAACCAAGCTCAGAGAGTACCAAGGACTCCAGAGTTCAACAATGAGTTACAGTACATGTATTCTCTTCTATTAGGATACACTGATGTCAACCCTTTGAGGCAGGCCAGGTAAACAACAGACACTGTGGGGATTCCAGAAATACTGCATTATTGTTGTTGATTTAATAATAAAACATTGAAAGTCTGTCCAAGTTTCTTTCTCCATCTTATACTAAGGTTGAGGTTATTTTGAGTTTCTTTTTCATTATTTCTTGGATTGTGTAATCTCTTGCCTAAATTCCTCCTTAACAGCAATTTCATACCTCAAGGTCAGCCCTAAATTCATTTATATCTGTTCCCTTAAATTTCAAAGGAATCTTGTTGAGAAGAATCCTAGTATCACATTTGCCCGAAAGCTCATCAACTGGCCTGTTTAATTAGAGCCAGAAATGTATTTTATTCTTCTCAGTAATGTCCCTGCTGACAATTGAGACCCATCCAAAAACTACATGCCATAAAATTCCATGACAAAGCTGGAAATGTTATTTTCCTTTATCAAAACTCAATTGTCAAAATGTAGCAGTTTATATTAGTACCAGAGAAATAAACATATAGATACATGTATTTTTAGTAACTAATCAAACTAGTAATGTTGTGCAAAATAGTGCTTAGCACCATGGATGGATAAGAATATTCTGAATCTAAATTATGTCTCTGGAATTGCAATGAGAGCACTAAATTACAGCAAATCTGATCTTACAGATGAGACAGAATGTTAGGCATATGTGACCAAGAGGTAACATTGAGAAATAATTATTCTAAATAGTAATAGTTATAAATTCTGTTTTTAAGAATCAGGCTGCACAACATTTCTATCATATCACACTTGCTCAAGACCTGAAACGTTGTGCAAGCTGACAAGAAAAGACATGATGAATTTGACAGCAGGTGTTCAGGAAGAATCTGCAATATCAAGTGGCAGTACTTTGTAAGGCACAGACACGGCATAAACATTTATATGGATATTACCCAGAAGATTAATAAAGCAGAAAAGAAACAGATGGGTTGCAGTTCCAACAAGATTTGACTATTCAGGAGGAGAGGATATTTCTTTGAAGAGAATCCAAAAAGGTCAACTTACATGAGATGAATATGAATACCTAACATATAAATTAAATATAGTTTTTTTCTGTAATAAATAAAATTTGACATCTCATTGGAAGGACAAACATCTAAAAAATATGTATTTGGCTTGCTGCAATGTAACATAAAAAGGATTTCTCTATCTGAATTCAACCTAGTGCTTTTCAGACTTCAATTCACATAATTCTGTGTAAACACAACCTTTGACCAGTATGCAGGAAGCATGAAAACAGAGGATGTCAATTTGATGAACACTATCAAAATTCACAGTGTTTTTCCCCCCCTCTCTCTCTTCTGTTATATTTACAGCAGTAAACAAAACTGCTCCCTTAAAGTTATCCTTTCAGCAATAATAAAGTCAAGCATTTTGGGCTAAAGGTAATTACTAGCCAAAGTTACCCAATCCACAGTTGAATGGGACTCTCACTGCACCCTCCCGCTCAGTCCAAATCTAATATATTAATCATTATATCACATTTGTGCTCAAATGCTATAACCAACTGTTTTTCTCCTTGGCTCCAACTAGGAGGTTATAATTTACAGAATTGACACTTTTCTATCACAAATTTTCAAATTTCTTACTGTTTCGGATTCTGAATTTAAAAGGTGTTCAAAAGTTACTAATACATGGGTTTTTTTTAAATTTTCAGGACATTTTACTTCACGTTTAAAATGCTTCTTCAAATTACATGTAATAATTTTGAATATTTTGATTTTAAATACATTTAAGAAACCACAGAGTTCCATTTAAAAAACAGATATTTATATGCAATTTAATCTGTTGCTGTTCCTTCACTTCAGTAATTTTTTTTCAAAAAGCATAGCAGTGCATCACTAAAAGCTGAAATGTCCTATTAATGTGCCCCTCCTGAATAAAACAGGCAAATTAATCCTAACTGATTTTCCTATATATTCTGTTCGTTTACCTCTTATCCATTTTTACCTCCTATTTTGCTGCTAATTTGCTGATCGACTAATCTAGAGGCAGGTACATTTACCTAAACATTTCCCATGCATTTTGTCATGAGAACAAGCACTTTGTTCCTCTAACCATCTTTCCCCTGAGATGCTCAGGTCTCAATAGCACTGTATTTATATACCGCCTATCAGAGCTTGAAACCCTCTCTAAGCCTCAATGTCAGCATATTGCCCACAACAATCTGGGTACTCATTTTACCTACCTCGTAAGGATGGAAGGCTGAGTTGACCTTGAGCCTGGTGGGATTCGAACTGCTAAATTGCAGGCAGCTGGGAGCTGAATACTTAATTACAAAGTACAGCATTCTTAACCGTCTGTGCCACCAAGGCCCTTGGTGGATTCATTGTGAATGAATGGTGAATTGGTGAATTTATTTGGTGAATGATTCACTTGGTGAATTCATTTACATAATATGAGACAAAAACCTCTGGAATGAACCATAACTAAATGGTTTCTCAGTGATGCTGAACTAGCTGGCTCAGCAAATTAAAAAGAGTCTTGGTTTGATAGGGAGCAACCATGTTGGTCTATATTCTTCCCATCTTTGTTTAGTTGTTGGCTATTATTCCCTTTTTCTATAATGTTTTTAAAAATATAATCTGTGGCATCCCATGGTGGATGAATGGTGGGGAGGCTCGACTACTCCACAGCCCTTATACCCTTGTCAGGTGACAGGAGGGAATTATGGAGAGGGGAGAGTCGTGGCTAGAATATTCCCATTCTGTAGGGCCTCCTTAGTCTGTTTCTGTGCCTGAAGCTAGAAAAATACTCTTCTAAATGATACAGCAAGACCAAGTTATAGTAAAATTTGCAAACATTTCTCCCTCTTAACTTAGAATTGTCTGGAATTTGAGATTTATATGACAAGCTGTGGCTTTCTTTCTATGATTTTTAGCAAAATAATTATACAGTAGATGAAAGACAATGTATTAGGTGATCATGGAAAAGAGGGAAGGAGAAAATACATTGGAAGTTATACATTTAGGTCTTCACTGTGTCATTCTTAGTGCCAAAATGCCTAATAATACTTCCCACAGTGCCTGCTAGGTTTTCTGATTTTTTTATTTTATTTTAGTTTAGTTTTAGTCACCAGCTTCAGAGTAGAGGCATTTCCAGCAGTGCCTCTAGTTCTCACAGAAAATAAATGGTAGATGGTTGTAGCTCAGTCCTTTGTTTTTAGTCAGTCAAATTTCCCTTTGGTCAAAGAGCAGCATAAAACATAAGAGTTAACATACTGTTTATAAGTAAAAAAGAGAACTACACAAAATGAAGGCTAAAAGAATGATACAGAGTATTATAAATGAAGGCAGATTTAGAGTATTATCGCTATTGTTACCATTGCAAGCTACATGTGCAGGAGCAAAACCCCCAGATTATTATTTGTCTAAAACTAAGACATAAAGCTAAAAAACTAAAATAAAAATAACTTAATATAAAGTGATATCTATCTATATGTACTTATTTTAATATTGTTCAAAAGTTAGGCATAGTTACACTGTACTGTGCAATGGGAATTGGTCATCTTAAATCTTGCTTTACTAGCAGAATAATAGAATTTGGTAACATCTGGAAAGGTAGAGTCCCTTTGATTAGGAAGCAGAATATGTATGTTGAAAGTGTCAGAGTATATTTACTAGGTGAAGAAAAATATATGTATCACAGCCACAGTAGAGGTAAGTCCTTGACTTACAACCCTAATTTGGACTGGCACTACTGTCAAAATATCACTGTAGTCTTAAAGTGAGATGTCATGTGACTTAAGCGAGCACCTACTCTAATCCATGCCATTCTGGGCTCAACTTCTCCCAGCCCCAAACCTCAGGTAAGGGACTGCCTCCAACTCCCCCCCTTTCACCTGTCTCCCCCATCTATGTCCTTTTGGCCCCTGCCTTACAGGGCAGCAATCAGCAAGTGCCAGCAACATTCATTTGCACAGATGCCTTTCTCCTGCAGCTCCATGTGGCTTCCCAGCCTGACTCAACCAAGCATCAGCAAGCATTCATTTCTCCCAGTTCTCTGCACTGATCTTTGGCCTCTTGCTGTCTCCTTTTCAGACCAAGTTTCTCCAGCAAATGTTTCCTACAGTACTGAACCTTTGGAAAGCTGTGCTGTCTTTAGAATGCCTTTGGAAAGATGGCTCAACTTTGCAAAGAGAGTGCAGCTTTACAAAGGCTCAGAAAGTCATATGTGCTGTAAGAGCCCTCACAGGAGAAGCTGGATCCAAAGAGGACACAGCAAAAGGTGAAAGGTCTATTCTGGAAGAGAAGGCAGCTGGGTGAATGAATACTTGCTGGGGCAGACCGGAGGGAGCAAACAAACAAACACTTGCTGGTGCTGGCTGGAGTGGTCTGGGAGCAAATGAATGCTTCCTGGCACATGCTGGGCTGGACTGGGAAGCCATGTGTGGCTGACGAGAAAAGGCGGGTGGTGAATGACTGCTTCCTGGGGTATGGCAAGGAGCCCTAGAATTGCATGATTCTGAGGCTGTTGCCTCCTTGTAAAGCAAGGCAGCAGCTAACCAAAAGGGTATATAGATGAGAGGGAGATACAGTAGGTGGGTGGGGAGAGTTGAAGTGCCCTTGAGGTTGTAAGTGGAGGCAGGTTGCCAAGTTCCCAATTTTTTTTTTTGTATAAATTTTTTATTTTATAGTTACATACAATATCTTTCCACAAAGTGTGTTTTCCGGGTTACAAATATTGTGTCATCATAGTTTCAAATTTCAATTAAAAATCCATTCATCGTCATTCATAATACAATGGTTGCATATTCGCATCAAACATTTTCTATTATCTCTCATAACTTCTAAAATCACAAATTATTCAATATATATATTGAAAATTCACAGTTTCTAATAAAGTATTAAACCTTCATAATTTCATCTCTTTACCGTATATAATAATCACCATCTAATTAATGTCCAATCAATAAAAATATAACACTACAACTATTACATTTTATATCTATTTTCTAGCCAACGGTAGAATGTTCCCCATATTTTGTAATATTCTGATTCCTCTTTATCTTTAATCACCAGTGTCAACCTATTCATTTCTGCATATTCTAAATTTTTTCTTATAACACTCTGAGGGTATGGATTCACCTTTCCAATTTTGTGCAAATACAATTCTTGCTGCTGTCAAAACATGAATAATTAAATATGCATCGTCTTTGTTATATGATTCTGGTATCATTCCCAATAAAAATATTTCAGGATTTGGTATTAATTTTAAAAGATCCACTAGAGGGAGTTGAAACATTAATGGGAAAAATAAAGGACTCTGGTACATTTTTAGCAGGTTTTAAGATTAATAATCAGAAGATAAAGATGTTAACAAAAATATTGAAATTAGAAAATCAAATAGAACTGATGGAGAAAACTGGTTTTAAGATTGATAAAAAAGTAAAATACTTGGGTATTACTATGACAAATATGTGTGTGTATATATAAAATACTATTTCAAAATAACTAGGTCACACAGTGCAATTGAAGATAGGTTAAGATGGGAAAAAATAAATTTCACACTGTTGGGACAAATCTCTTGTTAAAAATGAATGTTTTGCCATGAATGATGTTTTTGTTTCAGACAATATCTGTTTTGACAACTGATGTTCCATTTAAACAATGACTAAAAATATACAGTATATCTAAATTTATTCGGCAAGGGAAAAAAACAAGTTAAACTTACAAAATGCAAATCAAAATAGAAGGTTGGGTTTACCAGATTTGAAATTGTATTTTGCTGCTGGTTGTTTGGTCTGGATGAAAGAATGAATGTGGCCAAAAAATAAGAGACTTTTAGAGTAGAAGATCATGTCTTAAGATTTGGATGCCATAGATATGTATGGTATGATAAAAATTAAAGGTTAATGTGAATGTTAAAAATCATTGTATTAGAGTTGTCATACTGAAAATATGGTATAAACTAGTGAGGTTGTGTCTTAAGGATCTCAGCTCAAGAAGTATATCATAGAAGCAAAACAATAGCAGAAGGATATAGTATTCAGTGGGTTTTGTTAGGCAAACCCAGACTCACACTTGTAGAATTCAAACTAGCTACTTTATTGTCCTATATTATGGGCAGAGAACAATAAAGTAGCTAGTTTGGACTTTACAGTTGTGGGGCTGGTTGTTCATGCCTGACAGTTTTCCCATTTACAATTATCAGAAAAATTCAGAATGGATAAAACCATTAAAGGTATGGAGCAAAGTACGATAGATTTTCAAATACAATTGTGCACTGATGATGAACATATAATTGCCAAACCCTTGTATAAACATATTGAAATTTGAAGCAGAGGAAGATTAAAAATGTACGATAAGGTAGACTGAGAATTTTGGTTATAATATACAGATGGGAAAACTTGTGGTTGAAAGGTTGAAATGTACATTGTGTTATGATCTTAAAGAGATTTTTTATAAAATGATGTACCTTGGTATATGATGCCGAATAAATTATCTAGAAGGCACTTCAAATGTATGTTGGAAATTTGAACAACATGAAGGGACATTTTGTCATGCTTGGTGGACATATGAAAAAGCTAAAAAAAGTTTGATCTCACACATTCTTTGATACAGAGGATTTTAAATTTTAAAAATTAAAATTTAATTGAAGCCAGAAGTTCTTCTTTTAGAACTAGTGGATAAAACAGAAAGGAACTATTGCAGTTCAATATTACCTTTTCTGTATTTCCTATTGAAAAGGAGAAGGGGAGGGAGAGAAAGGAAATTCAAACTTTCTAGCAGGAAGAACCACATGGGAAGGGTTGAAAAAATTCAAAATGTTGGCCGTGACATCACTCTGAAAAAGGGGTAATGCTTAAATTGTGTACAGGTAGTCCTCGGCTTACGATCACAGTTGAGCCCAAAAGTTCTGTTGCTAAGTGATACATAGTTAAGTGCAGTGGTGGGGTTCAAATTTTTTTACTACCAGTTCTGTGGACGTGGCTTGGTGGGCATGGCTATGCGATTGGCCAATCAGAGGTATTTGCTGGTTCTCCGATCCAGTCAAAATTATCACTACCGGTTCTCCCGAACCTATCAGAACTGGCTGAATACCACCTCTGGTTAAGTGAGTTTTGCCCCATTTTACAACCTGCTTGCTAAACCTGGTGCATCTTTCTCAACAGAATTACAGTCAGATAATGGCTTTTGTAGGTAGACTTTGATCCCAGGGCTCTTCATAACACCTGATCTTTCCCTAAATTGTACATGATTCTTAGACTGTTTTGCTAAAATAGCAGTAACAAGCGCAAGTTTTCTATCATTTCAACCACAGATGAATGAAGCTATGAAGATGCTATAACCACTAGGGGGAATTATCTTCCAGAATCACCAACCATTGTTGGCAAAATATAAAACCTGTCCTCATAATTATTAGATCAGCATAACGGAGGTTTGATGGCTTCCTGTGAGCCATCCTGTCTCACTGCTCTAATATTACTTGGAAAACTGAAATGACAGCCATTAACATAACACCGTATAGCTTCTCACAGCAATGGGTAACCGGTTACTATGTCTGTGTGAATATTCAGTTTGGACCCCGATTTGAAAACCATTTGATTAAATCTCTACATTGCTTTTGAATGAAACTGGAAAGTTGGTTCAGGCTATTGAATTCGCTCTGAACTGATACAGACAATTTCAGTTGTTTTTGTATATGCACGCTAATGTTCTTTTTTCCCAACTGATTGAGGAATCCAGATCCAACAAGTGGGTTTGGGCAACTAATTTGAACAATCTCTCCAAATGATTTTTCTATTCAATTGGAAATAGTCGAGTTGGATTCATTTTGGAGTTGATGACTGAAATCGGATTCTGCATGGTTTGTGGAAGCCTATAAGACTACAAGAATCAGATCTGTCTTTTGAAACGATCTCTTACTGTTGAAACCCTAATTCAAATCCTTCAGCCATCCACTGGAGGGCATTAGAGATTTATATAACGTGGGTTATGGACATGCTTGATTTCCTCTTGCAGGTAAGACCCAGGGAAAGTAAATTAAATTGGGGTCAGGATCTCCTTTATGTATCCATCTGCTAACCAGCAGCATTGGATAAACCTTCCCACTGTTTTATTCTTCTTTTGGCATTTACATTTTTACTTCTCTTTAATGATCGTAAGACACGAACAAAAATATGTGGCTTTAATTACTGCTGTTGTATTTCGAAGCTACTAATATTAAAAGCCTTTCTTCTACTTTATCTCAAGAATTCCTTAGATAGAATAACAATCAGCATAGAAGGCTGGTAAGGTTGCCATATTAAAAATGGCTTAGAGAGGGTGATAATCCCTACAGGTAGTCCTCGACTTACAGCAGTTCATTTAGTGACTGTTCAAAGCTACGACAGCGCTGAAAAAAGTGACTTATGACTGTTTTTCACACAACCATTGCAGCATCCCCATGGACACATGATCAGAATATGGATGGTTGGCAACTGGTTCATATTTATGACGGTTGCAGTGTCCTGGGGTCCTGCGATCCCCTTTTGCGACCTTCTGACAAGCAAGGTCAATGGGGAAACCAGATTCACTTAGCAATCGTGTTACTAACTTAACAACTGATTCACACAACAACTGTGGCAAGAAAGGTCGTAAAATGGGACAAAACCTCACTTAACAACTGTCTCACTTAGCAACAGAAATGTTGGGCTCAATTGTGGGTTTAAGTTGAGGATTACCTGTATTAGATTATGTTCAATATTTTTTTTATTCATGTAATTATGTGGATGTGTTCTATCAAGAAGTGCTTTATTTAAATGGTTTTATGTATTATCTGTTCCCCTGTTTCATTAGTATGCTTACTTAGGGATTAATTTAATAATTATATAAAGTTTGTATTTGAGAATAAATACAGAGTTTTGCCCTGTTCTCCCAGTGCTGATATTATTGGCAATAACTTCCAAATTCAAGTTCTTAATCTCCTATGTTGACTTTCCCCCATTCCGGTCATCTCCAGAGGTCAAAACTACAAGAGCTGTTATCTCCAGTCAGTACCTCTATATAGCCATAATGACTAGCTTTGAATATCATGCTAATGTGATTTGTTTGGGCTTCTTTTCAAATGTGCAAACCATTCTACGTGGGCTATAATGTGGTTTCTGGCTTCGGACAATATATGAGCCTACCAACTGAACTGCCGGTCAACTCCATGCAACATGCTAAGTCACTGATGAACCATGATCTGTCAAATAAGTAAACAGTCTCCCTGCAAAGCCAAGCTTCTAAACATAATTGACAAATCACGGTGAATGGGTTCGTGCAAAAACCAAATTCCAGAGTTGGGTGGAGCTAGGTGGCACCCAAATTGAAATAAACACATTCAAACCAAACACTTTATGCTTTGCTTGTTGTATAAGCCAGGGTAGGACCTAGTATACCAGAGACATCATGTTAGCAAAGGCAAATCTTGTAGCATTTTTTCTCAGCCTTGGCCGCTTCAAGATGTCTGGACTTCAACTTCCAGAAGTCTGAGAGGTTGAAGCCCACACATCTTCAAGTTGTTGAAGTTGACAAACACCGTCCCATAGTGTACCCCCTCTTTTCATAACCTTATGGAACAGCAGATTCCTTCTTGAAGGGTAAGGAACTATGGATCAGTATTATTTCAGGGCAGGATGGATTCACAGGCAATTGGGATAAAGTTTTGGGTAAGGATGGATCTTAAGGTAGGAAATTGTCTTCTTGTTTTCCTCTGGTTAAGACTGGATCCATTCACTGCCCATATCAGAGAGTCTACACTGCTAATGAATAGTAACAGTATAAAAATGATCTAGTTCATTTTCATGGCTGATTGCAGAGATGAACCTGGACTGTTTTCATTCCAATCTAATTTAAGGGCTCTAAGTATAAATTGAGATAATTCTGCATTGTGCCCAAGATCCTTGGGGAAAAATGGGCAAGATACCAATGAAAGAAAACCTTGTTAACTTGGTTTGATGATCTAGTTTTATTTTACTATTTAAGAATCATATGATTTATGATGAAAGATGTACGATGTCCAGGAGCCAAGGACAATTTTCAAATCTGGAAAAGTAAGCAAAACCTCAAATAAGAATCCACTATTAAGAAAATCAGACAAGTAAGCAGAAGTGGTAAATTGGTGGCCATTTTAAGAGACCCACAAAATTACTGAAAGGCTTCAAAAAGCTGAGAACCCAGTGATTAAATTATTGACTATCCAGTTAGATGCAGATCTTAAGAGAATTGAAACTCTAGGTTAAATTGCATGATATTGCAAGATAGTGCCATTATAATAAAAGCCTTATGTGCTGCAAACCCCTTTAAAATGATGCCTAGAAAACCACTATTTTAAAAGGGGGAAAATATAGATTGGCATTCAGTTTGCTCAAATTATTGTGTGCAATTTGAACTGGTAATTTCCCAGCTGTCTGGGTCTGTAAGGTCCTGGAAAAGATCAGTTCAATTCCGAGATAATATATATATATTGGCTTATATTTTGCCAAAAGAAATTATGAAGTTGACAATGTGATATTTAGAGGCAGAAATATGCCTGCAAATATATATATATTGGCATCTCTCCTGTTTCCTGACCCACTAGATTCTACCTTGTATTTTTTCCTAAATAGTATTTATTGAAATATAATAACAAAGGGGAAGCTAATATGCCACAAAGCTGAATATCAGCCGCCAACATTGTTTTTATTTCTAAGCGTACCTATGGGACCCACATAGATCCCGTAAGCATTCTAAGAAAATAAACACTTGGGTGGATGCGGCACGGAGCTTCCTGGAAATGTTCCCACACCTAAAGGAAAGAACAAAACAAAATGTAGGTGGCAAGGAGGAATCTCACCAGTTTCATTCATTCAATTTATATATTTATGGCAAATGGCTGTTTTACGGTGGGTTACATCTCTCCGGTTGCCACTTCGTAGCATACTTCAAAAATTGCAAAGGCCCCAACAGATCTTTAAAAATAAATCCACTCCGCACGCATTTGAAAGGCACATTAGAAGATGACCAGAGGAGAGTCAAGCAGATCATCCATCTAGATTTTTTCGCACCCACAAGAGATCTAAGTCCAGCCCACCTTGAATTCTGTTGACTCTTATCTATCACCAATTTGTTTTGACTGTTAGTAGTATAGATTCTTGTAGAGAGGGCTAGCATGCAAATAATCCTATAGCCATTTGAACCGTCCTGCTTCCTGATTCATTGCACCTGACATACAAAGCAGGGATCTTAATGTATTCTGCAGTTTTCAAAAATTATATATTTAAAAAAGGCTGCTTTGTGGTTAACAGGCTGTAGGGAGAGGATTTGTGCCACGGCCAAGAAAGGTCTTTTCACGTGAAGAGAGGTTTAGTTAAGGCAGTGCTCTTGTCCTACATTGGCAATAGATGGAAAGAAATACTGCTTTCCCGAACTGAATCACATACTTGGTTTCCAGACTCTGGGATTCATCTACTAGCCAATAACCCAGCTTCATGCGGGTATTTTTTTTATCAGAATGCCGTATCTAGATGGAGTAGCTCTATCGGCCCGTAGCTCTATGGGCCTGACTCTGGTCTGTCGTGCAGCGTCGCAAGTGAGTAGCTCTATGGGCCTGACGCTGGCCTCTTGTCAGCTCAACACTATTTTTAGAGGGCACAGACCCCCCCCCCCCAAGGGGTGCTAGGGCTGTCTTAACCCCCACAGTTTGTTCCTGGAGGGTACGTTATCTGTGTACCAAGTTTGGTTGAAATTGGTCGAGTCATTCAAGGGTGTATACAGAACATACATACACACCCACATCCTTTTCTATATCTATAAAAGAGAAGTGTGGTTGTGTAAGAATGTGTGTATGTGCTCTATAAGCTCCTACACGGAGGAGCCAATCTCGGCGAAACTTGGCACATACACAGGTTAGCGTTGTAAGATCAGCACTGCATGGGTCTCGAAGCCCTTTGGGGGGGTCTGTGGCCCCCAAAATTGCTCCCAAAGTGAAGACACACACCCAAACAACTG
>JANHJO010003356.1:46997-57517 GCA_032468235.1 Pseudoxyrhopus heterurus | reverse complement strand
GAGTATAAGCCGAGGGTGTTTTTTTCAGCCCTTTTTGAGGGCTGAAAAACTAGGCTTATACTCGAGTATATACAGTACTTACTTTCTAAGATGAATATTTTGTTGTAACACATAATTGAGACAAAAAAAAAGAGGTTGGTTAAAATCCGAATCCACCCTAAGGAAAAAAATGCCATGGTTTGATTTGCTTTTGGGTAAGTATTTGGCCAGTTCAAGCTTCAGAGCTGAAGCTTCTTAGATGAGAAATAAAAAGTCTTAAAAGAAAAACCAGAAAGTCCAGTTGCCTCTTGGAAAAAGCACCTTTGGGACAACCGTGACCTGGATGACTGAGAATCTCCATAGATATTTGGCCAGTTTTTTCTTGGTTTAACTTCAGTATAATCTGGATAAGCAGGGATGATATATTTATTTTGCATGTATTTTTCCTTTGAACTTTTAAAATATTATAAAATAAATAACGTGATGGAAACCTGTTGTTTAAAACTGTTATTTACAAGAATTAGTTAACATGTTCTTGACAAGGAGCCATTGGTAAGTTCTGGACCAATAAAGCCTAACCTCTCCTTTGAGGATCAGTGTGTGTCAATTCCTCACCTGGAATAACAGGCATTTTTTCCCTTTGTTTTGATGCTATATGGGAAGGAGAGTTAAAACCCTTAGTTGGAGAGGTACAGAATAATAGTTGGAAGGGACCTTGTAGGTCACCTAGTCTAACTGCCCCCACCCAAGCAGGAGACCCTACCATTTCTGACAGATGACTGTCCAGTCTCTTCTTGAAAGCTTCTGGTAATGAAGCTCCCACAACATCAAATTCAATCTTTTGCATTTGCACTAAGATTTTACTGAGTATCTCTACATATGCAAATTGCCAAGCCTGCAAGTTTCAGAGAGCCAGCTTATAATTTGTTTTGGGCTACATTCTAAAAAACATTAACTTGTTTTGTATAGAAGTGCTTGATGGAAATTGATTGTTTTATATAAAAAAGAGGAACTGAAAACAAGCAGGTGTGAGTCAAGTCCGGAGAGATGCAGGAAAGAGAAACTCCAATCCAATCTTCAGACCGCATAAAAAAAAACTTCAGGCCTTGGAACTGCAAGACAACTGAGTGGCAGAGCTGAGAGGGAACAAGAGGAAAAATAGCCTGACCAGAGTCCACAAACCTAAGCCAGCTGCAAACCAAACCAAGCTCATTACCTGCTGCAGCAGCCCAAGTGCAGAACTCCACAAACCGGCTTGGCTTTTGGTCTCCAGCCAAGTATTCCCTTCATCAATATTCATGCCACAAATCCTTCCCTGTGGCTACATTTTCCCCTCCCGCATCAGTGAAAGAGTGAGCTCACATATTTTGGGCATGGTAGGTTTTTTTCACCTTATCAGTTTTCTATAGCCTGTGGGATTTCTATGGGATTCCTTGGAGGGGTGGCATTCAAGTTCAAAGAGGCCCAGTTCAGACAAATGTTGGTCAGGGGCTGAGCCCCCAGCCTCATTCTTCCAGTGGCTTTCCCCCACCCCAAGGAATTCACCTGCATCTTCAGGTACTGTTACAAACCTAAACATGCTCCACTACTGCCCTCCAACTCGGCAGAAGACCGACCGCTCATTTTAAAAACATACGTCTAAGTCGCCCTTTCGTTTTTGTTCTTTTGCTGTCCCTCACCGTGCGTATTAAAAAGCAATCAACCGTCCGCCCGCCCGCCCGCATCCGGTTTCCCACAGTGCTACCTTCAGAAAACCACAAAGCAACCGGATTGATTGCTCTTCCCTGTGCTTTGGCTTAACAGAGTTCCATGTCCATTTACACACGTCAAATAAAGTGCAGAACACAAGAAAAAAAGAAAGAAAAGAAAGACAAGAAAATCTCTAAAAGGGACTAGAGGACGATGAGAGCATTTTTCCGATAACCTGAGAACGGACGTAGGGACCAGAGTGCAGCCCGTTAACCGAGCTAAAATGCACCGGAGCCCTGCGCTGCTCTCTTTCAGCACCTTCCGAGCGCTTTGGCGCCTTTTTCACTCCCTTAATTGCTTCTCTGGCTCGCCTCGCTAAGCGCTGCCGCGGCACGTTCTGGGAAGGGCTTTGAGCCGCTTCTCCTCCGCCCCCTCCCCAAAGCCGCTCATCTGCCAATCAGCGCCGGCTCTCGGGAGCTTTTCTCTGGTCGGTGCGCTTCTGCTTGGCGTCCAAGGATGGCCAGCGAGCAGGAGCGCGGGCAGGTGCAGCAGGGCAGGTGAGTCTCTCCTGGGTCGAGCAAGAACGAACGGACGCGCAGGGGAGACCTGGAAGCGCCCGCGAGGGGAAACCGAGGTGCCCGCCCGGAGGGGCTCGCCGCTCCCTGCGCTTTCAAAGCGTCGCCCGCGAGGCAAAGATGGGCAAGGGCGCGCGCGGGGCTCTCTTTCCCGCTGGCATCCGTTCCCAGCGCCTGGAGCAGCCCCGCTCCGCTCGGCGCTGCAACAAAGGAAGGGCGCCATTGCATAAGGCAGGAAAGCGGAGGAAGGCGGGGGGGGGGGGAGAAGGCAGGCGGGAAACTTTGGTGGCAGCCGGCCAGCCCCCGCGGCGCAAGAAAGACGGTCGCTAAAGAAATGCAAGCCGGGGAGAGGAAGGCGATGCTCGCAGAAATGAAAGCCCGAACAATCGGCAGCCCTCCATCCGAGAGAGGGTG
Organism: Pseudoxyrhopus heterurus; assembly: GCA_032468235.1. Taxonomy (NCBI): domain Eukaryota; kingdom Metazoa; phylum Chordata; class Lepidosauria; order Squamata; genus Pseudoxyrhopus; species Pseudoxyrhopus heterurus. Next base: position 54,860 of record JANHJO010003356.1, on the reverse strand, counting down.
CGCGTGCGTGCGAGTGTGTTGACGGGCTGAGCGGAGGAAACGCCTCTTTCCAGCTTGGCGTCCCTTTTCTCTGACACGTGGGAAAGGTCTCTCCCGTTCTCGACCCCGAGTCTCTTCTTTGGGGGATTGGAGAGGAAAAGGCGCGTCGTGGGGTTCATTTTGGTTCTATGCGGGCGAGAGGAGGAATCGTTCGTTCGTTCTTTTATTTTAAGTTGTTTGCCGCCCATCTCTGGCTGTGAGGTGATTCTGGGCGGTTTGCAACTGATTGTTTTTCAACGATAAGTGTTGAAAGTAAACTCCCCTTCGCAGCCCCGCGTCCGTGTAACTTCCTGCACGGCAAAATTGTAATTGTGCCATTGCTTTCTTCCTGGATCTGTTGTCCCCCCCCTCCCATTTTCCTGCTTTAATCTGCAGTCTCGCTCCCAGCGATCTTCCGTCTTCGACTTGGTTTTGGACAACTGTCAGATATTCCCTTAATCGACACCTTTCCCTATTACTGTATTGTTTTTCCCCCCTTAGTAAATGAAAGCCTGAGCTCAGATGCAGTTTCCTGACTGACATCAAGACAGGATGTTTAGCATAGGCCATTTCATCCAGATTATGTTTTTTTTTAAAAAAAAAAGCTCCGATGACCTTTGTAAGGATTGATAACAGAGTTTATAGGAAGCATTTAAAGAACTTGAATGGTCCAGCTATGTTCATTTAACTTTAAAATTGGGATCCTTGTTTCAAGATTAATTTTAATATATTGTAACTTCCTTTAGGTAAATTGTTTGCAAACATCAAATACATCACTTAAAACGCACAGATTATAGCAACAATTTTTTTTCTTTTCAACTTCTACAATAATATCTGAAGTCAAATTGATCTTCTTGAACATCATCAACCTATTTCTTTAGCCACTCAAACTGATACTGGAGATCAGAAGGAAACCAGATCAAATCTTAGTACAACAATTTTCCATTTCAGCTTCCATCTTAAAAGACACACACACACACACACACACACACACACACACACACAAATAAACAAACCCTGAGACAGAGAAATAAAATGAAATAAAATTGTAGTCTTTGCAAAATGCATTTATAAAACAGGAAAAGAACCTTCAAGCTAATACTGTATACTGATTCATGAAAAACCTAATGTATTTTGAAAAAATTACATATAGCAGGAAAACCTATATACAAAGCTGGAAATGAGCATTATGTACAAATGCAACAAATTGTATCTTTTTTCCTTAAAGTGTTCAGGTTCCTCTTCCCTGTCTTTTCATTTCAGTTATTAATTTTGACATTCTGTACTGTTAAGGCAAGTATAGCAAAGAACAACATATCTTAACAGATGCCCAGCACTTAAAATTATAATTATGAGACAGATGAAAGGATGACTGGTCTCTTTGTGCCACCAGTGCTCATTAACAATCAAGACCGACTGAATTCCCCCCCCCCATGTCTGTCCCATAGTGAAGTGTATGTAGGTGCTTCAATCCTACCTATAAAAAGAGCCAAGAATCTCAGTAATACTTAAATTTTGAACTGGCACAAGGGAGTTCCAGATTCAAACCTGTCCTTGGCCACATAAGGTCACCGAAGGAGTTTATATACTTACTCAATCCAAACTACCCCAAAGAGCTGATGTTGACAAAATAAAATTTTGAGGGAAGGGATACCATGGCACTCATAAAGGAAAAGCAGGATAGAAATTTAAAAAAATTACAGAAAAATTCTTGTGGAATTAGATTTAATTCATTAAAATTCCCAGAGAAGATTCTTTCAGACACCCCAAGAGGACCAGGCTTCAGTAGATTTTATGCAGTATAAAGATGAAGAATAATAAACTGGGCTTAAAAATAATGCCTAGAATGATAAACTAATTGTGAACAGGACATGATTATAAACCACATGATGCTACATCAAAATCAAACAGACTAGCCAATAGGTATACTGTGCTGTATTCTACATTCCATGAACATGATCGTAGTTCTTCAGTCAAAGTTAGGAATGTGCTAGTGAAAACAAATATGAACACAGATCCTTGTGATGGCTTCATTACCACTTGTATTTATCCGTCTCAAGGCAGTTCATACAGTATGTTCACAGATGGACTTTTAAGTTTGACCAGTTATCCATAAATTTGTGCTGGAGCACTGTAAGACCACTTCTCATTGGCCATAGCCATGTGGACATCCAATACACATGCTCTTTTTGCGTCAAAGAAAGGAGACAAAACATGAGATCAATGCACAAGCAACCCTCAACTTACAATCACTACTGGGACCAGAATTCCTGTTGCTAATCAAGGCAGTTGTTAAATGAATCATACCTGATTTTACAATCTTTTTTGCATAGTTGTTACTGGATCACTGGAGTTGTTAAGTGAATCACATGGTCGTTAAGTGAATTTGGCTTCCTCCAGGAATGTCACAAATGATAATCAGATGACCCTGGAATGCTGCAACCATTATACATGTATGACAGTTGCCAAACACGCAAATTGAATGGTCGCTTAAATGAATGATTGTCAAGGAACACCTATTATTCATACATATATTATTTGCATCATTCATTGGTATGCCACAGCAGAAATCTTGTGCTAGCTCAGGGGAATCTACAATGGATAGTCAAAATCAATAAGTTGGCAGAAGTAGCACTACGGAGTATCTCTTGCTTCCCCACCCCGAAAAAAAGCTTAATATACAAAATGAAGGCCTTTATTTTGCAACTTGCCCAACCCATTTTGTGCACTGTAAGTCATTATCTGTGCTATTCGTAGTCTTATGAAACATACCTTTTATAAAATATTGGTGTATCTGGACAATGGCATAGTTTGACATTAATACTCAAATACTGATATCCCATGACAGGCCTGATTTCTAATTTTTTGATACAAATACTTAACATAATGAAATCCTTTGCTTTTTTCTGCAGAAATTCATTTATATGTATGTTTTCATTTATTTGCTACAGTTTTGGCAGAAATGTAATTTTTTTTAAAATACAAGCAGTTTCCTTATTCTTTTGGCACATAAATAAATTGGTTATTCAGCAGGTATGGAAAAGAAGTAAATAGTGCAACTTGAGAAAATGAGTAATGTGCAAATTCAGGAAATATTTTCCAATAGAACAATCTGCAAGTGTGGAACAACATTAAAATATGAATTAATTATTTATATATTTATTTTATTATAATGACCTACCGTAGTTGCTACATGCCACATTATGTCACTAGCATACTCTTCTAATCCAGCTTTTTGGTTGATAGCAGCAAAGAATGATATTAAATAGTTAATTAAATAGTTTTATGTGCTATCCATAATCTCATTAGAAGGGCATACTTCTATAGCTCTACCCTGTGTGGCTGTATGTTTGTGTAGGCTTTAACATGCAACTAAATTTCTGACTAAACTCGAGTAAGATTATAGTGTAAATAAAGGAGGTACAGTATGGAACATTGCATGGTTTGTTTACTTGTTTGTATTCCACCTTTATTATTTTTATAAATACTGTAACTTAAGGTGGCAACAATATTCTTCAGTGACAACCTTGTGAGGAGAGTTGGGCTGAAAGAGAAAGTGATTCACCCAAGCTGGCTTTCATGGCTCAGGCATGAAACAGTAAAAAAATAACAATCCAAGTAATTAAATCTAGATATACAATAATCAAAACAGAATAAATGAGATTATAAAAAATGCTTTAGAATGCTCTACAGCTATAAGCTGTAGTATATATTTTGCAAAGTTTTAGTATGTTTCTTAAAATTAATTCCATTAATATAATTCAAACAATATCAACACTGAATTTATATGACAGTATTATTACTGAACATTTTATTCTCTGCCGCTTGTTTAGTTATTATCTCATAGAAACAGTCAGACAGTTAACGGAATGCAAAGGAAAATAAAGTGTATGAGTCTTTCTCTTATCTTTCTAGACTTTGAATAATTTGCACTGTCTTACTCACACAACGTGTTTTAGAATCTTTTTAATGTTTTAATGTTTTTATTCTATTTGTATTTTTATTGTTGTGAACCGCCCGGAGTCTTTCGGGAGTGGGTGGCATACAAATTAAATAAATAAATAAACAAACAAACAAATAAATAAATAAAAACATACGCGTGGATTCTGATCATCTGGTCAACATAGTTGATAGTCAAGTTTTTATAAGCCTAGTGTATTTACTTCTTTCTAAAAACATACCGAGACCCAATATGATACCATTATTGAGTTGTTAATTAAAATAGAAAGTATAAATGCTGCATTTCAAGTATTTTTTTTTAAATTCTTGGGTAAGATAGTCTAAAGTTTATATCTGTGTTGATATTTTCCTTGTTTAATGGAAATATACAACTGGCCAGTAGGATATGTAAAGTAGGAATGGAACCGAAAGATAGAATTGCCATTCCAGTGGAGCCTTCATTTAGCCATGTATCCGTGGCTAAATGTATACATTTATAATCTCCTCAAAAGAGAAATGTGTAATAGAAAAAAGGACACATTGGCATTCAGTTTGCATATATATTGGACATTTTGAAAACAATTATATTTTATAGCAATATCATATCAGACAAGGTTTTCTATCTTTCTAAGGTAAATTTATGGCTAGATACCCTGAGTATTTGCTTTGCTTGTTTGTTTGTGTTTTGTTTTTGTTTTGAGGAGCAAAGTGTTGATGGTCCTTGTGGCACATTCTTAGGATTTTTTAATGGGAAGTCTTCAAATGGAACACTTTGCAAAAAGAAGAATCTAACATAGGCAGATAACTTGCCATAATCTCTGCTACAGTAATAATCCTGCTATGAATTATTCCAGATTGTATATAAAACTATGTGCTGTGTAACATTTGAGATGTACCCAAATTGAACTTGCAAATTCATGTATTAATCAATCAGCTTTAGAGAGAGCTTTCTATTGAATCCTTGGCCTAGTAATTCTGGCACAGAGCTTGGATTGTTGATTAAAGAACCTATAGAACTTTTACCAAACAAATGTCTCATTCATAGGTTTATGAAGCAAATCTGTCTACAATAGTATGGTTTTATATGGTAGCCAACAAAGAAATGGTTCAAATGTAGGAATGAATAACACTCATTTTTCTTATTAAGATGCGTTTAATGCTATTTAATGCTACAAAAGATCTCATCTATTTAAATATTAATTGATTTGTTTTTTTCAGCGAATCCGATGGTACCTCTGAAGATGACAAAGGTAATTAATTTTTCAAAAATATATAATTCTGTTCATTAGTAAAGGTAAATTAATTAATTAAATATCATTATTTATTTATTTCCTGGGAAGCTGAGGGTAAAGAGAAAAGGGAAAGAGGTTGTCAGAAAAAGAGACATATCCAAACAAAATAGATTATTGAAAACAAAAAAAAATTTAGCGTTTCAGAAAGAAAGAAAATATCTCCACTAATCTTTGCTCATGCTTACTTACTATGCCTTCACTGGAATTTATGCGGTGCCTGGTTGTGTGTGGCGTTTTATTTGTTTGTGGTGTTGGTGGCTGGCTTATTAAGTTGTTGGCTTAATAGCACCACATAAATACTATGCTTGGAGTAGCCCAAAGCACACATTCTGGTAGAGAGAAGTTCCCTGAGGATGGGCTCCAGCATGAGTCCTTGGAACATTAAACCTCTGGTCCGGTGACCAACCCAGATTGGATCCTGCAACATCATCCTAGGTTGTGTATATTTGCCTTCATTCCCTGTGACTGGTCTAGACTGATCTATAAACAGCTACAAGCAGTAGCTTTCTGTATAGAGTTCTTGGTGCTTTGTGAACTTGGTTGCTTACTTCACACTGCTGATGTTACCTAGTTGGGTAATGCAACATCTGCAAGTAATAATCAAGCTCACGGAGCACCAAAACCTCCACAGTTCAACCTTATTCTCTTCTATTGGAGTAAGTTTTTTTTACTAGACCTATAGATGGCAGATCAAGTTGGAGATAGGCAAAGTAGATGATTTGGTTTCCCAAATTTTTATCAGCAGCTCTTCCTAAACAAATGCTACCTTAGCAGTTGTTGGCTAAGCTAACTGCTTCATTCTCTATAATGATAGGGCTTCCCTTGGTTCATAATGTAATGGCCTCTATGAGAGGAGGTAAGATATTTGTATTGATTCCTCCTCCCCTGAAGAAAAAGGTATCGTGCTCTTTAAAAGTATATCTAATCAATCAAAACAGATGTTTATGGTTTCATTGAATGAGTAAATTGGATAGAAATTGCTACATTCCCTCCTTCAAATCTATTGCTATAATCTGACTTTAGCAGTCTTGTTTCCCTCCAGACCAATTATTCCATTCTGAAATATTTATCTTGTACTATTCCTCATTTCTCAATTATGATTATCTTATGTAATACTTTTTTAAAATTCTGTTTGAATTTCTCTTGATTCAGATGACTCTATTACTTTTTTAAAAAAAATTCTGATTTGACAATCAAATTCTGTGGGTCTTGTTTTTGCATTTGTGACCCTTAGAGTCTGTTTGCCATATAAACTCATTTCCCTCCTGAGGTTCTCATTCTTTCCCATAATGTCTTGGGAAACTGTTTCAAATTATCTCTGCCACCTTGTGGTGTTGTTGATTAAGGTGAAGTTCTGGTCAGTTCTGCATTAAAGGCTGATGAACAAATGTATAAATGAAGTATAAAAATGACCAATGTATGTTTTCTTTTTTGTGAATAGGATCGTAAATTATAACCTAGAAATAACTTTTTAAAATTTGGTTTATATACAGTAGTAGCAAATAGATAGTAGGGCTTTAGTGTAATTTACTACATTTTGGCAGTGTTTTTTTTTGTTCTTTAAACTTGCTAATGCAATTTTAGGCAGATGCTACAGTTCTTATATGCTCCCACTATAAAATTATGGAAAAATCTTAGCTCCATATCAGTAATGCATTTGTAGCCGGGAAGAAACCACAGGCAAACAGACCAAAACAAAAAACAAAGGGAATTTGTGACCCCTTGTGACCTTGGGTTGCCCCTTTTTTAAAGAGACAATGGATATTTAATTTTGCATTCTTTTCCACTTTATTAGATAGTTATACCTGTAACAAAAAAGACAAAGATTTTCCACAAGAAAATAAATTGAGAAAACCGCACAGGAAAATAAATTATAATCTTCCTGATAATAATGGCTGTTGAATACGTCTGCCAGATGATAAATGTTTTAGTTTTAGTATGTTATGTCTTCATTGTTTCTAGTTTTCAGTTATTGTTATTTTTTGAAATTGATTATTTCCTCATAGGGGGACGTAAGTCATCATTTGGATTTCATCCAAACACATTGGAGCAAGGAGTGAGGAAAAAAAAAGAGTGATTAATTTTGAACAAAATCCCATATAAATCTTTTTCCATAGCATAATTACTCCAGACAGCTAAGGTCTTAACTAAAAGTGATGCAAATTTGTTAACATTTTTTTAAAGTAACAGAACCTATGTGCAACATTGATGCATAGATATTTTTGTATCATGTAATTGTAGTTCTTGAAATCTTCCTTTCCCTATGGTATAATCCCAGTCAAAAGTTGATCTTTAGGTGCAGTTTTCTTTAACAATATCTATATTTAGCCTATGATGCAGTTTACCTTAAAACTAATGAGTAAGTAAAATATAGGTTGCAGTGTCCAAATTATAGTGGATCACTAAGGAGCCTTTAAAATGATCTCATAAGAATTTGTACAAATAGGAAAACTCATCATTTTTCCTACATACAGTACCATTTTCTTCTAAGTTCAGAACTAGATTGAGCAAATCTACAAAACAGAGTGTGTGTGTATATGTTTGTGGGTATGTCCCAAATAGGCTCCTCCACCCCTGCACCAATCTGGCCCAAACTTGTCAGGCACATACCTTG
>JANHJO010003355.1:102941-117532 GCA_032468235.1 Pseudoxyrhopus heterurus | reverse complement strand
AACTAATTGGCTGTCAGACTCCCAGGGGGCGGGGGTCTTAGCTCACTTTGTAGGCTGTGGGCAATTCCTATTATGGAAGTATCCTTCTAGGGACTGGCTTTTGTTATGAAGAATAGACTGGCCCAGGGGCTTAATGGGCCATTAGCAAAGGTGGGGGCTGAGTTTCTGCCTTTTCTGCCTCCGAGTTTCAGCTTCCAGTGTATCCCAAAATGTTTCCCTTCTCCAAGGGGGAGAGGTGGGTTTTAACTTCCAACATGACAATATATAACAAATGTCACACTTTTCAGTGAAGGGGTTTATCTGGGAGCACAGTTTTTGTTGCAAACAGAAATAGAAAGCCAAGGATGTAGACACTCTTTCACATTTTCAAATTTAGACCAGACTTTGTAGATGCTGGTATTTGTCCTATTCTTGATCCACCATGTGAAGAAAGCAAATCTGATCCCAGTAGGACCTGGGGCAAAAGTCTCTCACCTTCCTGATGTGAAATAGCCCTTAGCCATCTCTAACACTAGTTATATAACTATAACTCTTGTTAACCTAGAATGAAAACAAACAGAAACAAAAACTGCAAAGCATTCCTAAAGTTAAATGTTATGGGTATAATATATATGGATATATACACACATACACAGACACACATAGTCATGCAGAGAGTGAGATAAAGTGCTTTTAAATGGTTTTTTCACACAATGAAACTTATCATTTCTTTTAATGTTTTTGAAGCAGCTAGTAATTGTTCTGCAACCTTTCTATCAATAGTGGAAGTAATTATCAGCTTGGAGGTGGTAAGGGAAAATAGATGTCACAGTTCACCAGGATTTCAGGACGGTTGGTAATTATTCAACACTGATACTACACAAGTTGTCTCAGTACAATGCCAAGGACAAAATCTTTTCTATAAATAATTTTCTATCTCTGTCTTCCTTACCTCAGAGGACCCTTTAATAATGAGGGATTTACATGTAGCCATTTTCCTCAATCTTTCAAATCAAATTATGTATGATACTGGTTTAGGTAAAGTTGGTCCGTGATGATCTGAGCTAAATAATACCACTAAACAATACTTGCAATTGGAACTATATGTACTGGTGGCTACAAGGATAACACTCCCAATATTTCTTATATAGTCAAATTGATACTACCTTTTTTTTAAAAAAAATAATAGTATTGAAAGTTATAAAAAGAATTTGAAAACTAATACAAATTAATACAAGGTAAAGAAGAAAAAAAGAGAAAGTAATAAAAGAGAAGGTTAAAACTTTAAGAAAGGAAAAAAGTAGAAAAAAGTAGAAAACAAACAAAAAAGATACAATATATTTTTGTATCTTTTTGTTTGTTTTCTACTTTTCTTCTACTTTTACATGTTATAAGTACAATTATAAAGTTATCTCTTTCTCTAAAGTTATATGATTTTTTCCTCCTATAATCTACCCTGTCATCAAAACCATAAGCATAACTTATTTTTTTTCTGTTTTGTTCAAAAAGCCCATAAAAGTTTTCAGTCGACAATTGGCACAATTGTCTTTTTAAAAAAAAATCAAAGACAATAATTTTGCCATTTCATTAAGTTTCATTATTTTCATTAACCATTTATCCATTGTGGGTATTGTCAAATATTTCCATCTTTGTGCATACAATAATCTTGCAATAATCTTACAATAATCTTTACAAAAACAGAATTTGATGAAATTTGTCCAAGTGTCAATCCCAAAATAAAGACCTTTAGTCTGAATTGTATATTAACCTTTAAAATCCTTTGAATCAATGCATGAACTGGAGTAAAAAAAATCTTGCTATTTTATGTATCCACCAATCATAATAAACATCCCATTCTGTTGTTCACATTTCCAATATACATTTGAAATGTCTTTCTACATCCTAGACAATTTCTCTGCTGACATATACCAATGGTATATCATTTTATAAAAATTTTATTTAAGATAATAACACAATGTAAATTTCAATCTTTTGAACCGCATTTTGTCATTGTTCTATCTAATATATTTTAGCCAAAATTTTAGCCCACTTTAAATGCATTGTTTCACTTGTTCTTCTTGTTGTTCTTTTTCCATTTCATGCTTCTTGGCTGAGAGCCACAAAGGTGTTTTGGTCAAAAGTTGGATTCTATCTATTCCATGTTTTCAGTATGTACATCTAATATAATGATTTTTGAAATCCACATTAAATTGATTTTAACATGCCAACCAAATTTCAGGTCATGTCCTCCAAAACCCTTCCATTTTTCAAAAACACCCACTATTTTCCCAACCACATAAAATTAGATATATCTTTTATACTGTTTAAATGTTTCACAGTGGTGGGATTGGAATAATTTAACAACTGGTTCTCTTGCTGGGTAGGCATGGCCAGTTGGTCATGTGACTAGATGGGTGACGTCACTCATCACACCCGGCCCCACCTCCCAGCCACTCACCTCAAAGGCAGAGGTAGAATTCAGCTATTTGGGACTAATCCCACCACTGGCTGGCCCCACGTCTTCCCGTTTTTCGGCCTGGTTTTTTTGCCATTTTCAGGCCATTTTTTGACCATTTTTGGGCCATTTCAGATCTTTTTAAGCTGTTTTTTCGGCCATTTTTGGACTGAAAAACAGCCCAAAACAGCCCAAAAAATGAGAGAAGGCGGGGCCAGCCAGTGGTGGGATTTGCCAGTTCACCAAACTGCACAGAATCTTAACTACCGGTTCATCTGAACCAGTGCGAACCAGCAGCAGCCCACCTCTGATGTTAAATCAATTGTCCAAATATGTACATCATTCTAGCAATCCATTTATTTTTATCACACAGATTCTTCATGTCTTAACATAAGTTATTTTGAAGTAGCATAGAATTCATATTCATCATAGTGATGTCCAAATATTTTACTTTCTTCTCAATCTTAAAATACGTTTTATACATCAATTTTATGTGATCTTCTATTTTTATGGGATGCTTTATTAACATCTTCATCTTCTTTTTAGTTTTCCAATTAAAAGATTCAATTTAGTTTCAATTTTCTTTAAAGGAACTTCCAAAGGCAATGCAAAGGCATCTGCCAAATTCTTTGATTTTTATGTCTGTCTTTAAATGTTTAATCCCACAATCCTCTTATTTTATCTTGTAAATAAACCTGGCTATGTTACTGTGCCTGATGTGCTGAATGTGTCAAGGGACGTGTTTCCTAGCTATATTTTTAACTGGCCAAGTATCTTGCTCCTGTGTATGTTTAATCTAGATATTTTTAGTATTTTTAAAACAATTTCATTGTTTTAAAATGTCTTTAGTATTTTTAATTATAATATATATTTTTGAATTGTAAACTGCCAGTATCTCTGACTGTGATGGGTGGCCATGGAAATTAAATGAATGAATGAATGAACAAAATAACAGGCAATGAGCATCCTTGTTTTGTTCCTTTTTGTATTTCACAAGATTTGTTAGATCTCCATTAACAATTTTATTTCTGAAATACAAATTAGTCTTAACTAATTTTCAACTCTGAGTTTTTTCAACTCTGACATCTTTTCTCCCTGAATGACATAATTCATCATCAAAACATTTATAATAAAAAACTGATAATCCATCTGGTCAATATACTTTTTCTGATATGATCTGTTTATAATACCACAAACTTAATTTAATTGTTATAGTTCCATTGATTATCTGTTTTTGTTCCTCTGTAATCCTCAGTAAATTTTGCTTTCTTAAACATTCATCTAAGAGATGTCACTTGCTTTATGCAAGTTGGAATAATACTGATAAAATGTTCTTTCCATGACCGGATAATATGCTTGCCTCCTGAACAGAATTCAAATATCTGCTGTTTGAAAGTAAAAATCACAAACTGGCCCATCAAATTTGAATATTTTTCAGTTTTAAACTCTCATTAAAAATAATGTTCTTTTTTTGCTTTTGTGCAAGCTTCTAATAAGAACTCTTTCAAGAATAATTACATCTGTATTATCACTCTTCTTGCTGAATTAAAATCTTATTGAAAAATTTTATTTGTCTTTTTCCTGACCAAGTACATGAAGACATCCCTTGGACATTTCTTATACTCACAAATATTATATTTGGCTGTGAAAAGTGGCTCCCTTGAATGGGTGCATGCTTACAAATACTTGGGGGTCATTTTTACTTACAATCTATCGTGGGCCTCCTATATTAAATTGGATACCAAGACGGCCAAGATGACAACATCTATGATCTCCAGATTCTTCTTCTCATGATGTGCTCACCACCTTCTGGCTGCGCTCTCAATTTTCAATGCCAAGGTAGTCCCCCAATTGCTATATGGAGTTGGAATTTGGATCTCAGGGGTCTCTGAACACTTGGACACCATCCTGATCTCTTTCCTAAGAATGATCATGGGGGTGTCTCCTTGTGTGGCTGGTCCTGCGCTTAGGATGGAACTTTCTCAACCCTCGCTGGAGTTTTGTGCCTGGGACTGGGCAGTTGAGCTGTGTGCATCTCTTCCAACAGCCCCAGTCCCTACACGCAGGGTTTCTTACCTCTACTGCAACACGATAACCACATCAGTGCCTGGGCATGCCTCATGTCTGACATGTTGTCAGTACTGGGCCTCTCATTGCCTGACCCTAGGGCCTCCATCCTGCCCAACTCTTTGGAGTCAGTCAGAGCTCAGCTCCAAGACCTGGATTTCAACAGCTTCGCTCGTAGAGCTAGGAGGACATGCTCTGGCCTGGCGTTGGGGATCCCCCCCCAGAGAAACTCCCATGCTTCCATTCTATGCTCAAAGTTCCATCCCATCATTGAGCTTTTCTTTTGGCCTGTCTGAACACTTTCCCAACCGCGGTCATGACGGGCAGGTTCCAGGGGGTGCCATACTCCGATCACCTTTGCCTCTGTGCATTGGGCGAGGTTGAATTGCTCAACCACCTGGTGTTTCACTGCCCCCTATGGTCTCAGGAAAGAGAGTCCTTTATTTTGCCAACCCTTGCCAAACTGGATCTCCCTTTGTGGCCCTGGACGCTGTCATTGCTCCTCTTGGATCAGCATGCGAACCCCCTGATGACTGCCAATGTGGCCCGCTTTTTGGCTAAAGTGGTTGCCCATAAAAAAAGAGCCCCCCAATCTACAGCCAATGTTGACCCTTATTTTGCTGATCTATCTTGCCTCACCTATGAGGAGCAGTGACAGTGATAGTTTCTGGAACTTCCCCCTGACTGCTGCTCGGTATTGCCAATTGTTTTAACCATTTTAGCTGACTTTTAACTGACTTGGATTGCATAAATCCCGAACGCTCACCCTTAATGCCAATGTCCTTGACTTTTACGCAGCATGTTGCTGATTTTATCTTATTTAACGGTGTCTCACACACCACTTTTGTATTGTTCCTTGTCCTCCTCTTTTCCCTTTACCCTTTGGTTCAAGACTTCGGTAGGAACCTAATAAAGAAGATTAAATTTATTGTACTTCTCCATTCCTAATATCCTTGCGAACTATCCTTGTTTCCACTTTCTATACAATAGGGTGATATATATCACACCTTTTGTTGTTTAGACTCCACACCTCTCTCTTTTCAAAGGTTTCACGACTTTTTCACTTCCTTTTTTCTTGACTCAGTCTTCCTTCCTTCATACATTTGTTTTGTGATATAAGACTCTTTCCTTCTTTCTGTATGACTTAATCATCTTAATATACATCTTTTATATTAATCATTCACTTTTGACTTCATTGCATATTTTAAATCTCTTACTGACTAGGTTAATAGCTGAGTTCAGCCCAGCAGATTTACCTGATTCAGATATCTCTGCTGCAACCTATGTATGTAGTATGTTGCATGTTCCTTCTAACTGGTAGGAGTAGAACAACAGTATGTTGACTAGCAAGGGATTTACTAGATTCCCTAAATGCAACAACCAGGAGGGACATGCAATGAATTGACATTCATTCAAGATTCAATAGATATATCTAACCCTAGTAGATATGTTTAGATAAACTGAGCTATTAACTTACTCAGTAAGAGACTTAAATAGAGGTAGTGTTCAACTTATGACCACAATTGAGCCCAAGGATTATGTTGCTGATTGAGAAATTTGTTAAATGAGTTTTGCCCCATTTTACGACTTTTCTGGTCACGTTTGTTAAGTGAACCACTGAGTTGTCACATTAGTAACATGGTTGTTAAGTGAATCTGGCTTCCCCATTTACTTCGCTCATCAGGAGGTCACAAAAGGGGATCACAGTGCAACTGCCATAAATATGAGCCAGTTGTCAAGCATCACAGGACCATGGGGATGCTGCAACAGTCGTAAGTGTAAAAAATGGTCATACGTCACTTTTTTCAATGCCATTGTAACTTTGAACAATCATTAAACGAACTGTAGCCATTGTAACTTTGAACAGTCATTAAACAGACAGGAGTACCTGTAGGAGCATCTACATCTACCTTTGGGAAAAGATTCAAAATCAAATGCTTCACAGTAAAGACTAGATCTGAAATATCAACCACAGTTTCGTTTGTTCTTCATTAGCTTGCGAATGACATTTCCATGTTTTCTAACCCATGTCATAATATTGCATTCTGATATGTGGTCATGACTCTAGATTTTTTCTTTTTTAAGCTTTTCAGTCAGTAACTGAGTTCCTTCTCATTGGGGCAGAAAGAGACGGGCTCTTAGGAAGCAAAAATAGAACAGGAGTTTTTCGAATGAGCAGAAAGCAGGGGTGGGATTCAGCCGGTTCGGGCTGGTTCGGGCAAACTGGATGTTAATTTTATATTTGGTTCGCTGAACTGGTAGTTAGAATGACTGGCTGGCCCCACCCACCCCTCCCCTCCCCTCCCAGGAGTCACCACATGGCCCATTTTGGATCCCAGGTAAGTGCAGGGCCCGCACGGAGGCTCTGGGAGGGCAAAAAATGGGCCTCCTGGAAGTACTGGAAGTCATGAAATGGGCCTGTTTCTGGCCTCTGGAGGACTTCCAGAGCCCGGGGAGGCCATTTTCGCCCTCCCAGTGGCTCGAGGGAAGCTTCTGGAGCCTGGGGAGGGCGAAAATGTCTCCCCCCCACCATGGTGCAGGAGGCTGACTAGGCCATACCCACCATGGCCACGCCCACCCAGCAACCGGGCAGAGAACCAGTTGCTGAAATTTTTGAATCCCACCCCTGGCAGAAAGGTCACTTTATTATAGATTTATTTTATGTGTGTGATTTATTTTTTCGGCTGAGCTGCCTTATTTTATGTCAAGGAGCACCTGAACTGGTGTAGCAAGAAGGAAATCCCAAAGCCTTGTTTTTATTAACAATGGTGCCTAATTCGTAGGTATGACAGAAACAGATTATGCCAACCACAGATAACGCATCTTATCATACAGAACAAACATGCCAAATGCAATATGTTAAAAATACATATTTGTCAATTGACAGCTAATTATGCCTCAAATTTCCCCTGACATCTCTAGTGGAAGAACCAGAATGGTAAACGTTTTCCAACTGCTGATTAGTTTTCTCACTGAGCTCTTCCTGTGCGTGGCATATGCACAAATCATATTCCATCAGATGCATTTCACCCTGCATTTTGAACTGGTCTTTAATTTGGTCAAAACAGGATCCCAAGATTTCAGTCCTCCTTGCATTTTGATTCCTGTTTCTGTCTCTGAAAATGTTCATCTGTCCTAGTATAATTATCACACAGAAGGCTCGTCTTAGCAGTTTCCCAAATGAACAATCTCCTTCATTTAATGATGCTCCAATTGTAGTGAGCAGCCTCCTTCTATGTCAGGTGGGCACCTAATTATTAACAAACAAATATGTTGTTGTTATGGTTGAACATGCAATCAGCCAGATGTTTAGAGTGGATTTGCCATTATTATTATTACTATTACTATTATTATTTGTTGCATAGGTATCCAGATGTTTAGACTGCATTTGGCATTCTTATGAACCTGAAATAGGCAGATGTTATGGTTTGATGGCATTAAAGGTATCCTTGCTAAAGCTTCCTTTTGGTGATTTTGTCCATGCAGATGATGTTCAAGTGGTGTTCCAGATGTTTTAGAATTGAACTCAAAACACCTATTAATATTGGTAATATCTTTTGCATTTTTTGTTCTACTTCTGTTTACGGGTCTATGAATTTTGTGATTTTCTTCAATCCTTTCTCTTCTATTCTGTGGTCTCCAGGCACTGCTGTGTCCATCAATCAGAATATTTTTGTGTCTATTATTATTATTTAGAACAAGACTGGAAAAAAGATAATTCAGACCCTTTTAAAGTATTTGAATACCACTGGCTTCCAATGAGGTTATTACTAAGGATGCTGTTTGATTACATAGAATACAAACCCAAAGATGCTTTTTTCAAGAGACAACAGGACTTTCTTGCTTTTTCTTTGAAGATGTTTCGCTTCTCATCCAAGAAGCTTCTTCAGCTCTGACTGGATGGTGGGGAGTGGAAGGATTTATATTCCTTGCAAACAACTGGTCATTTGCATCCTTTTAGAGAGTCATTGAGGCCACTTGGAGGTTTGTCTGTGTCCTCAGAGTCACCTGGGTAGTGCAAATGGGTGTGGAGCCTTCTTGGAACTGCTGAAAGGACTGTGTTGTAGATTGGAGATAGATGATGTCATATCCCTCTCCTTCTCTTGAGAGAGGGTTGTTCAATGAAAGGACACACATAAACCTCCAAGTGACCTCAACGACTCTCTAAAAGAATGCAAATGTCCAGCTGTCGGCAAGGAATATAAATCCTTCCATTCCCCATTATCCACTCTAAGCTGAAGAACATCTTGGGTGAGAAGTGAAATGTCTTCAAAGAAAAACAAGAAAGTCCAGTTGCCTCTTGAAAAAGTATCTTTGGGTATGTCTTGGATTAATAGAAAAAGGCTTTGATAATCACTGATACATGCAATTTATGGAATGTATTCCTGTTTGAAAAATGTTTCCATTAATTGTGATAAATGTCTGTCACAAAAGAAATTCTATATCAGTTTTAAGACGATGTGGCATATGACCTTGATCTCCAAATCTTCCACCATTCAACAAGGTTTGTTCGTCATTGCAGAAGTGGGAGAGAATACCCAGCCTTTAAAATGTAGCATATAAGAGGAGAACTTGCTATAGAAAGATCAGTTGCAACATTGGATGGAGAACATATTCAAAGCTTTGCACCAGATCTTAGGCAAATCAGTGTAGGAAACACACATTAAAGAATGAGTTCTGATCTTAGAACATTCCATGTACAAAATTCATGTAGCCTTCTTGTTTTCTAAAACTGTGGACCTTGACCCAGTTAATGTACTATATGTGCATTGATTTATAACTTCTTTCTTAATGTTGTTGGCTACTTAAAGCCCATTTTCCTTTCTATCTGGTAGCTGAATTATTTGGGTATATCGTGTTTTTCTTTAAATGAATGATGCTCAAGGCTATTCTATGACAATAAAGGCAACCATTTAATGATACATGCATTGATTTTCATAGTCTCTTAAAAGAAATATATTGTAATCATTGAGAACTTGAAGGGATTTTAGAAACACACACACACACACACGTGATTTGTAATCAAAATGATGCATTGGTGGATGCACCATCCTTCAGAATATTCTACTGCACCATTAGCATCGCAGTGGTGCAGTGGTTAGAATGTAGTATTGCTGGCTACTTTTGCTGACTGTTGGCCTCCTGCAATTTGGCAGTTCGAATCTCATCAGGCTCAAGGTTGACTCATCCTTCCATCCTTCCAAGGTGAGTAAAATGAGGACCCAGATTGTTGGGGGCAATATGCTGACTCTGTAAACTACTTAGAGAGGGCTGTAAAGCACTGTGAAGTGGTATATAAGTGTAAATGCTATTGCTATTGCTAGTCCTCACTCTGAGGGCTCAGAGTGAGTCCTATCTTGGTTATTTTTTTAAAATGTGTGTGTGTGTGTGTGTGTGTAGGTAATCTTACTTTTTCCTAAAGATTGTGCTTCCTTAACTAACATTAGTATTCTCCTCAATCTGCAGACATATCCTATCTTTTATTCTGAATATTCTACTACGTAGCATAACTAATCACGGCTTTGCAGGTAAGACCACTTTTAATCTATTTGATATGATAAGGCAGAGAAAAACCCACTTTTTCACAGAAGATACTTAAACAGACCAACTTTCCAGCCTTTCAAGTTACTCACGGGTAGAAAATTGGCTAACCTAACATGCCCTCCAAGCCAAAGAATAAGGAAGCAACTTTGTGTGGAAAGAAACCATGAACATTTTAACAGTGTAAGTCTATTGATTTATGAGTAGGCTTTGGCCATCCAACCATTTCAGGTCTATCTGAACAATGATCATGGTGTGATACTTTTCTAAGACTGAATCTCTAGCTTTTTAAGAATGTACAGTTAATTTTCATTTTTTTCCTAGTAGATTCTGAAAAGAAAAGAAGATAACCAGACAATTGATAACAGGATAACAGAACTTAAATTTCTGTGCTTGTCTTCAAGTGCATCATTAAAGCAAGGGGTGTCCATGGGAGGGGTCAAAAGAAGTCAAAGCAGTAGCCATAACCATGTGATTAAAATCATGCACGCTGCAAAAGAAAGTTCTGACTCCAAACTGGATCTAAATGATAGGCATGATGCTACAGGGAGCAAACCTTCTTAATATTAGTACGTAATATATTTATTATTCTTATTTGCTTTCTGTTGCTAATTTATTTCTGTGGTGGTGCAGTGGTTAGAATGCAGTAGTACTGCAGCTCATTCTGCTGACTGCCAGCTTTACAGTTCGATTCTCACCAGTTCAAGGTTGACTCAGCCTTCCCTCCTTCCGAAGTTGATAAAATGAGGACCCAGATTGTTGGGGGCAATATGCTGACTCTGGAAACCGCTTAGAGAGAGGTTTAAAACACTGTGAAGTGGTATATAAGTATATTGCTATTATGGGGGTAGCTCCTGGTTTACAAATACAAAAATGGGGAACTTAAGGAATGTGAAAGGAATATGAAATGTCCTTTGCAGACCCTCTTTTTCCCTAGCAGATCTCTACTACAATTTAATTGCAAGGTTATAGCTATGAGTGGTGTACTGGCTGCATAGTCTTTCCAGCTACAGGAGGAGGACACAAATCTGGTTATATTTCAGCAGGAGGAGTTGACTGTAGGTTATGGATCTGGTAGATGGCATGTAGGTCTGAACAGGGTGCAGAATCCACTTAAAGGGGCTCAAAGTTGAGAAGCATTAATGCTAATTGGCTCTGGTGTTGCATGTTGGCAGTTCGGGTCACCAGGGTGCTGAACCTTGGTTCTACAAGAAGCTAGAAAAAAAAACCTGGAAGACAGTTTGGTGAGGGCAAGGTAATTATTTGCTTGAGGGAAAAATGTCAGGAACAACAGTGCAGCAACTAGGGAAGAAAGAGCTTTACACTGAAACAATGCACCTTCTGAAATGAAAAGCAGACTCTGTGTCACAGAGTCCAAAAGATGTCAAATTCCTGTCAGCAAGAAGAGCTAAGTCACATACTAAAACTCCAGCAATACAAAACCTCAATTATAAGTGAAATTCCTAGCAGCAGCCATCACATTTCTTATTATTTTTGTCTACCTAGAGATAAGGCAACAAAAGAGAGGAATGGTATAATCCATATTCTATTGTACTCATAAGGGCCTTTTAATTGTGTTTATTTATTGTGTTCATATGATTTCTAGCCTACTTTACTAACAAAAATAATCCAAACATTACCATATCCATTTAGAATGAGACAATAATTTTTGTAGAAAAAAAAGCAAAAAGCAAGGTAAACATCACTTGTACAAAAAGGCTTTAAGCTACATTTAAACTGTTTCAGTTCCCAGGGTGACTTTCCCCATATCTCTCAACAAAGAACTTGGAAATTGTCAATTTTGTCTAAGTTCTGAAATGTTTGCTAGTAATCCTTAGCTTCTCTGGAGAACTACACGTTCAGGGTTTTTATTTGTATATGTAAGTTTGGAGGTGGGTGGATCAATAGCTGTGATATGTACAAAAGCAGGTAATCCTTGTTTAGCAACCACAATTGGAACCAGCAACCCAGTTGTTAAGCGAAGCAGTCGCTAAGTGAAACCACAACTGCATTTACAATCTCACTACAACTTTCACAGACTGAAAGTGAGGATTGACTGTAAAACTATTTTTTCATCACCCTCGTAAGTTGCTAAATAAGTCACTAAATAAGACTACCTGTACTTTTGTAGACCGTTCACATCAGTCTCTTTTCCTCAAATCAAACTTACCTACATCTGAATCTCGATGGCTTTTGATCAGCTCCCCCAACTCAAAATTTCCTGCAATGACTGCAACCTAAGATAGAAAGAAAATGTATCCATGTAAACATAATCTTTCTTGCTCTACCTCTTTTTACGTATATTGGTAATGTGGAACTTGAAGTGCCAAGATGCCTACCAACCCCCTCCCAAGAGATGCCACCAAGCTTCCCAAAACAGTACAATTTTAAAAACCCTGAAATCTTGTTAGATTTCAATATTCTTGCCCAGGTATGAAAAGTGGCCTGAAAATGCTGCTGTCTTATCTCTACATACAGATAGTCCTTGATTTGTAGCCACAATTGCAACCAGAATGTGTTTGTAAAGTCACATGACCATGTTGCTTAGTGACAGCAATCCCAGCATTCCCTGCTGCTGTCATTAAGCAAATTCCATTGCCCATTAGACAAGGACCTCCCCAATCTGAGCCATTCTGGGCTTGGTTCCGCCCAACCCGAGATTTGGTAAGATAAAGGACTGCCTCCAACTCCCCCCACCTTCCTATCTTCCCCTCATCTCTGCTCTTTTGGCCACCTTGTACTCTACCTTAGGGCTTCTTGGTGTGTTGTGACTCTAGGATTACAAGAAACCTGAGCACAATGCAAAGCCAACAACCGCCTCTGGAAGCCCAAGCCACCCATGCAGTGAGATGCAAAGCCACTGTGCCCTGAGAAGCCATCAGCCCTGTGCAAATCTGCAGTAACTTGGGAAGCTCCAACAGCAGCGGCCTGGGAAGCCAGCAGCATGGCGCAAAACCGAAGCAGCCCAGAAAGCTCCAGCAATGTGGTGCAAAGCCATAGCTATGCCAGGAGGACCCAGCCGCCCCAGCCAGAGACTCTTGTTGCTCTGCGTTTTGAGATGCCAGCTGACCTTCTGCCGTCTTATTCCCACAGCAGACGAGGTGTGCCTGTTTTGACTCTACACCTGGCAGCTGCTGGCCACATGTGGCCATGTTTTCCAGGTCTCACAAGAAGTTGCCTTGTGAAGGGCCAGGCTGGGCATACTTGGTCAGCAGTGGGGCCAAGAAGATGGTGAAGGTGAGCTAAGGCAGCAGGGTTTCTAGAATGCAGGGAGCCCAAATGGCATAGATGGGGTGGAGATAAGTGGATAGGGAGAAGCGTGAGCAGACTATCAAGCATCTGAATTTTGATCATGTGACTTGGGGGGGGGTGCTGCAACAACTGTAACTTAAGGGACCAGCCACAAGTCCCTTTGTTCAGTGCTGCAGTAACTTTCAATGGTTCCTGAAGGAATGTAACTCAAGGACTACCTGTATGAGAAATAGGTACTGAGAAATCCCTAAGAAACTGGGTATTTCTCAAGAGTGATCTTTAATTCAAGCTGGGGAAGATGACCATTCTGCTTCAACACATCTGACTAATACCAGATTGGCAAAGGCTGGCAAAAAGCAACATCCATGCTTACAAGGAAAGACTATATGCAGAATCTACCTTCTGATGTCTTCAATACCTTATTTTATTCCAATATCATCTGAGTCCGATGTTGAGCCAATGCTAGGGGGACATGAGTCGTTCTCAGTTTTGGAGATTTGAGACAAGGAGAGGATAGGGCTCTACTCCCTCCTCCCAATTATCTCCTATGTCATACAGGTGATGATACCCTGGGACTGCAGTACTAGTGACAACTTGGGGACTTTAGTGCCAAAATCAAGAATTTACAGAAACTGGCAAGATATATGTGCCAATTTCCTTGAGTAAAAAATATGAACAAAAAATTGTACTGTGATGTCTGCAAATTGAGACATAGGAGTCATGATAGAATTACTCCTTTTCCTAAAATATCAAATTAAATCTACGAACACCCACATTTAGAAGCTCTAATGCAGAAGCACTAGAAAAGAGGGAAGGTCAGGGGCTCTGCCCTACGATGCCTGGGATCAAACTGCCAACATGCTCTGCTCTTATTCTCTCTTGGACTCAGCTCACTGCACACCTGGAAGGCAGTTTGACCATGGTTGTTCTTGATCTCTTTGTTAGCTCCTCGGTATAACAGGATTCGGGCACAGCTTTCCTGGGAAATAGAGAGGGGAGAAGAGAGAGAGGAAGAGAGCCCAAGGAGAAATACATAAGAGACAGCTTCCATCTTTAGCAATTTCTGTGGACAGAGGGGAGAATATTAGGAATGGACTTTTTAGAGATGGGGATGACTTTGGTTTGTTTTACACTTCAGTGTAGATTAACTCTGCACTTCTTAAATGTATATTATATGTATATTATGTTACTTTATATGTTTATATAATTACTTATATTGTATTGTATTGTATTGTATTGTATTGTATTATATTATATTAATTATTATTTTTCCCAGAATATTAAATTTTGAAGTTTG
>JANHJO010003354.1:63939-84134 GCA_032468235.1 Pseudoxyrhopus heterurus | reverse complement strand
CAGCCAAACTGCTGATCTGCAAGTCTGCAGAGTAGACTGCAGTACTGCGTTCTAACCACTGAGCCACAGCAGCTCCTATGATCAGTTCATCAAATTATGTACCCCTCAAAGCTCTTAGGCCAGGGAGTGAAAGCTTCTATAACTTATTACATTTATCTGCTGCCCATCTCACAGTTCGAGGCAAGGTGAATGGATTCAATCATTTTTTTTAGTTGTCAGGTTTTTTTTTAATGTGGCAAGCTTTAATTGTGATCTCTGGTATTAATGGAATATTACCTTTCTGTTTTGATCCTGCCAATATAACTGGAAGTTCAGGTCAGCTCTCAACACTGAGCTCAAGACTGACCAGTCCAACAAAATTGGTCAAACTCTTGGATCAACCCTTTTTGTATTACATTTTGGTTGACTCAGGTAAATTGAAGTCCTTCCACATTACAAGGAACAAAAAAGCTTACATTGTCACTGTGAGAACAGACTTTGGGACCAAATGGGATATGAATTCTTATATTTTAAGACACACATCGGTCTTCTAAAAATTTTCTTAAGAATGTGCTGCCTTTAATAAAGGAAGGAAAGGCAAAACAAATTCCATTTGTTCTACGCTGTCTTTTTCTCTGTGACACACCTATTTCTAAGGCATTGTTTTTACAAACCTATTTCATCACTACTAATTAATAGCATAGATAGTGCTAGAAAGCTACCAACTTTGATATAACCGAATTCTGACAGGGTTGAGGGAATCCTTTCCAGGAAGGGACAAGGTTGTGAAGAAGCTATATTAGCCCTCCTAATACAGAGGCAGAAAAGCTACATCAAGAAACCAAGGTTGTTCAACAAGTATGCCAGCCCTCCTGGCATCTCAGAAAACCCAACTACTGAAAGCAGCTAAGCATTTGGGAAAAGTGGCATTTGGGAAAAATGAAAAGGTTACAATTGATTTTTTTTTTAAATGTTTTGAAAAGGTGGATTTGGAAAGTTTAGATTTTATAAACTAGAATAGGACATTACATTGGTTCAGAAAGTTTCTTTCTAAATTTTCTCTATTTATTAAAAAATGTGAAGGCTCGTTTTATCCTTTCCCTAACTCTGTTGTTCCCTAAAAAAGTGATGCGGACTGTATTTCAAAAATCTATTGTAGTAAAATCCTTGAAGTATCCCGTTTAAAGCCAGTAGGATTATACTTTAGTAAAAAGTCTAGTATACTCTCATCTCTCAAATGAAGCTGTTTCAGAAGCTTTGAATTTCTATGGAATATATATTTTCCCTAAAAGTTTTGAACTGAAGTGTGTTGTCATGAAATCTCAAACTATATGCTTAAATTATGTTCACTTTGAAGCTTGAAGTTTGAACTGAATCAGAGCTGAGGTGCATTTGTCAAACATTCAAACATTCTTCATTCTGTTTAAGTAAATTATGAATACTGTTTCTCTATGTGTACTACTTTACTTGTTGCAAGATTAGTTTTAATAAGTACTATATTTTGGGCCTGTATAGATGTTTATTATTTTATTTTTATTGCTTTACTATACCCCCTATTCACTTTTCCATTTCTAGATTTGATTAGGAGTAATGTTACATAATTAAAACACTGTAAATCCAAAATTCCTGAAAAGAATCAACACAAATTCATGCAGCTTTCAGTGAACATATGATCTTGCTCACCATCTTCAGGAATCACATACTACACAACAGCATTGATTATCTGACTTGAATTATTGACACTAAATATTCAAATATTTGTATTCCATACAAAATTAGATATGTAGTTTACATTGAAATGATAGAAAATATTTGTAGTTCGGATTTTAGATTTTGGCAGTGATTTGCCCTTCAAGCTTGTTTCAATTTAGTTTCTGAACGTTTCATTACCAGACTAGGTAATATTATCAGCAGAATTTTCTTGTCCTATTCTCCTTAGCTTAGAGTAGGTCAAGAAAGAGAGCATACCACTGCCAAAATGTAGTTTACATATTTCACCCACTATATTTCAGTGACATTATCAATCAGGACCAAAAATGAAATGATGACACCTCTAATTTTAATTAAAAATTTATTAGATCATTTCAATCATATTTGAATTGCTGCATTGAATTGCTGCCTGCCTTGCAGGGATTTGCAAGACTCAATTTTAGTATTTTTTTTTATTTTACACCTCCCTTACAACTAATAAGTTGAATGCCTGAGGCAATAAATCATTGCAATAAGGGTACACTGAATAATAGGCCAGTTTTAGACAATTGCCAATCTACCAGATTATTAATAAAGGAGAATATTTGTTTCATTACCCAAACAAGGTAACATCATCAGTAAACACTGATAATGTTACTTAATTTGGGTAATGAAACATCTGCAAGAAAACAAGCAAGCTCAGAGAGCACCAAGGACCTTACCAGATTATTTTTCTTCCTACAGTTATGTTCCCAATCCTACTGAAATTTTTATTTATCATATCTCTTTCAGCTCTCTTTTAATTTTTCATAGGTCTTTTTTACTCGCCTTTACACATGGTCCTCTTCATCACACAAAGCACTATCTTCCTCTTGTTGTACTACATGTCATATTATTGAGCTCAACCATTTAGGCTTAATGTGCATTCTGCTCACATGAATTATTTTGATAACTACTACATAGTGTCTTAATTTTTTCCCAATTAAGAGCTTAGATTTGTATATATGAACTAAGACTTCAATGATTTAATGTATATGTTACAAGCATAATTGCATGTTAAAAACATAACTGTATCAAAATTAAATATATGAAGCATGTACTGTATATTTTGACAGTCTGCTAATGTTGCAATTTTGTATCATTTTAATATCATATTTAAGTAAGCATGCTGTGGCAACAACAGAACTTTCTTCTTAAAAGTTAAGCAGTATCACCCTTGGTCAATATTTGAAAGGGAAACCTTGGAATTCCAATGCTATCCGTTAGAAAGCAAACCACTTATATAATACTGTTAGGAAAACTACATGGATGCAGTCATCAGCAGTTAAGCTCAACTCCGCAACATCTTCATCTCTTTTTTTCTCTATCAAGGCAAGATGCCTTTTATTGCAATCAATTTCATTGTAATGGTGTTTGGTAATGTGCAACATTCCAGCAGGATAGGGTTGTTTGTTTTTCATTTTATAAAATTAAAAACTATAAAATTATAAAATTAAAATTCATTTTTTAAAAGTTAGGAAAAGTAGAAAGCTACATTTCAAATGAGGGTTGGAAGCACTCTTAACCCCAAGTGTAAAGCTCTCTTTTAACTGGTTTGAACTTCACTAAAGTTTCCAAGATACTCAACATAGCATGGCTAATAAAAATGGGGGGTTTTGTACACCAGAACTAAATCCACTTTGAACAGTAATATTCTGACTGTTAAGGCTGCTATATCCATCTTATATCCACTTGGACTTAAGTTCACTCTTCTTATTCTTTCTATAGCTTAACAAAAATCATCCTTTATGTTTCCTGTGCACTATGCTAGATGGCAGCTAGTTATTGACATGTTCAACTTACTTGATCTGTAAACTTTCTTTTAAATAAAGCTACAGTAATACAAATATATTGATGTTCAATGGCATAAATCCATAACCAATTCAAAATCCATAGAATCTTTAGGAAAAGATGCTTTAAGATGCAAGATTAGCAAAGCAGCATTGGAAAGCTTTGAGAGTGCCAAGACTCATATGAAGAATTCACATTCCTTCACATAACAAATTCATTACAAACACTACTCTAACACACGTGCACCCACAAGCCATCTGTCTGTTCACAGAACAGTTAACTCATACATAATATCATTAGCCAAAATCAGCTTTCATCCCTGGGATCTTTGCGCACAAAGTTCCACATAAATCCCTGGAGAAATACGAATTATACATATGTCTGACTTAAAACTGAATCGCTCTGGTGCTTAAAACTTTCTGCCAAATAACATCTAAAACTCATCCTCTACAGGTGTGCAAATAGCTTCTCCCCTTTCTCCATTACTCCATTTATTTTCCATTCTCAGTTTAAAGTAATTTCTTTTCTAGACAGAAAATTCCACTGCAGAAAATCAAGATTTCTGATAGCTAAAAAAATTGCAATAATCTCTCTTCCTTGTGGCAAATCATAAACAAAGGATCAGACTAAAAATGATCCTTACAAAAAGAAATGACAGCCCTGAAACTCAAATGAAGCAGAAGCACTAATAGCATTCTCCCAAGAAAATTCAATATTTACCAGTACTAACAATTCATTTCAACAATCTAAATCAGTTGTGTCTAACCTGAAGGCCATGGACAACATGCAGCCCTGGACAGCTAGTAAGGTGGCCCCACAAGATCATAAACCTTTAACATTATTATTTGATTTATATGCATTAACTATATTACATATTTTATATGTGGCCCAAGACAATTCCTCTTTACTCACTGTGACCCAGGCAAGCCAAAAGGTTGGACCTCCATGATCTAAATTATATCTATATGTGGGCATTATTGGATGGAGAATGCCAAAATGAAATTAATTATACATACTATAATCAAAACTGAAACAGTCAAATTAGCCCTAATGCTAACTGTGGCTCAGATCACAAAGTCCCCTTTTTAAAAAAATTTAAGAACTTAAACAAAGCAAAACAAAACAAATCATCAGACCAAAAAACTATGGCCTTAGCAATATTCAGTATAATTAAGTGGTAAACATAAATAGATTTATTTTATTGGATTAGAACTGTGGACTGAAATGTCTATATCTTTAAAAGTGAAACAAAGAAAGTATCTCAAAATGAAAAAAGCAAAAGTAAATAAAATTGCTGCCTGCTTATACATTGAAAAGAGCTTTGTCAAGGTAGAAACCAAGAGAGGATATTTGTCTAACTAAATACTAGTTTACTTTATTGAAAGTGTAAATGATTTCCAGAAAAAAACAAAGAAATTGAAATTGAAGATAATAATCCACAAAAATGATAAGAAACAAGGAAAATTTGTATGCAATAATGGGCCTAATAAAAGACAACAACATTTTACTGAGATAAGAAGCTTTAAAGAGATGGCACAGATATATGGAAATATTTTTTTAATTCCAAAATTGATTAAAAGAAGAAGGCCCTAAAATATTGCTATCAGCAATATTGTTTAAAATATTACAAGATTATGTAATCAAAGTGCCATATGGAATTTGCCAGGAGCTAAGAAAAACACAGTGGTGGCGAAGAAACTGGAAAGAATCAGTATCAAAAACAGGCAGCATTAGGGAATGCTCAAATTACCAAATTATTTATTGTGGGGTTCTTGATGCTTTCTGAGCTTGGGTTTGGTGTTTTTTGTTTGTTTGTTTTGTTTTGTTTTGTCTGACATTTCATTACCAAACCAGGTAACATCAGCGCTAGAAGGAATGGGTTTTCTGTCATTTTATATACTAGTGGCTGTTTTAATTCTCTTTCTCCCACATGAACTATATGCAGTAAACTATGCTATCTTTTGTTCCTCTGGAATGGGAATCCAGTCAACATTCCATTACATTTACCCACATGTTAGTAACATAATTCTCAAGATTTGCAATCAAGTCTTCAACAATACATAGAACAAGAACTCCCAGACATACAAGCTCAATTCAAAAGAGATTGAGCCACCCAAGATCACATTGCGAACATGTAATAATAAATAAGGAAAAAGCTCTCTATTTTGCTTTACCTAAGGTTTTTCACTGTCTACACAAGTTGTGGAAAACCCTTAAAAACATGGCAGTATCAGGCCACTTTATCTACTGTAGCTGTTGAAAAATGTTATCATGGACGGATAACAACAAATAGAATGGAAAATGAAGAAATTTCAAAGTTGGGAAATGAGGCCACCAAGTTGTACACTATCACCTTATGTATTTATTTTATATGCAGAATACACTGTGGGGAGTGCTGGACTGGAAGAAATAGAAATTGGAGTTAAAGTTGCCCTTAGTAACATCAAAAACCTCCCAAGATGTTGATGCTACCACCGATGATTGAAAATGAAGCAAAAATTCTTGCTGAAGTGAGAATGCAAATGGTGCTATGCTCTACATTATTAAAAGATAATGTCAACTTGGTGCAAGAGAAGAGTTTGCTTATTTATTTATTTGTTTCTAGTATTTATAGATCTAATCCTATTGGAATCTACTGTCAATAAATGAATTCACATATATAGGGCATATGAGAAACTCAAAACACATTCAGACAGTATTGCTTGAACACCCTTGGAAAAAAAAACAAGAACAGTAAAATCTGACTGCTTACTGGAGGCACTTGCAATGAAGCTAAAGCTTAATTATTTTAGATACATAATGTGAAGGCAAGAGTCATTGGAGAAGACCCTGGTGCTTGGAAAAATTGAAGGCAATAGGTAAAGAGATTAATGTAGAATGACTTAGCTAAATACTTTTACTGATGACACATGCATTACTTTACAAGAACTCAAATCAATTGATATGATATGCATTTAATCTCAGATAATTTATACTTTACTGAACAGACTATGCTAGGATTGTTTTAGAATACATTTCAGGGAAGTATACTATACTCTTTCTATTAAGTTAATTTTTGTACAAACAACACATAGTAAAACATCAAAAACCCTGATATGGTAGATAAGTCTGTGTGACAACCAGTCTCACTGAATTCAGTGAACCTTTTTCACAAATGTAGGACTGCAAATAAAAATATATTTCAAAACAAACTAAAACTGTAAAATAACAATTACAGTAAAAATTATTATATGGAATCAGGTGCACCTGTTAAGGTCTATTATTTGTGGGCCTCGGTGGCTCAGCGGGTTAAGTAACGCTGTACTTTGTAATTAAGTATTGCAGCTGCCTGCAATTTAGCAGTTCGAATCCCACCAGGCTCAAGGTTGACTCAGCCTTCCATCCTTACAAGGTAGGTAAAATGAGAGCCCAGATTGTTGGGGGCAATATGCTAACATTGTAAACTGCTTAGAGGGGGTTACAAGCCCTGATAGGTGGTATATAAATACAGTGCTATTGCTATTGCTATATTGCTAACTCCTATACAATATGCAGCAACTACTGGAATTCCTCCTTTATGGCTTTTTAGGTTTTTTACAATATATTAGAATTTACGGCATAACTGTGTGCCTTTTACTTTCTGCCCATCCAGCTTCCTGGTGGGAAGCTTGACACTAGACTGCAGGCATGTCAGTATTCATATGGAGTAGCTCTGGCTGAAGTAAGAAAGCCCTTCTGCTTGACTGTGTCAGTCAACTTTGGAAAGAACAACATGACTCCTTAAATCATATCCTCCCTTCCCAGATTTCATGGGTGTATGGGTTTTTTTTTCTTCCATTCAATTGTGTCCAATTCTCAGATACTGTCTACACAGATACCTGCAGTTTTCTTGGCAAGGTTTTTCAAAAGTGGTTTGCCATTGCCTTTTTCCTAGGCCCTAGAGAAACTGGCCTAAGGTCACCCAACTGCCTTTGAAAGTCAGAACTAGAACTCATAGTCTCCTGGTTTTTAACCTGATGCCTTAACAACTATACCAAACTAGCTGTCCTGTGTGGAACATTGGTAAATCATAGGGAATCTGGAAGCAGAACTTATTTCTCAGGCGCATCACCTCAATTTTCACATTACTTTTGACTCACTGCAGATTTCAAGAGAATGACGTTTACCAAATGAGCCTATATTTCTGGAGTTTTTTGGAAGAACCAACAAACCCAAGTACAATCAATCTTCTTCCCTCTTTCTATGTTCCAACTCTTCTGCCACTTTTCTTGTTCTTGCAGTGTAACAGGAATTCACTGAGGACAATTGGTAAGTTAATGAGAACTTACCAAATATAAAACATACTCTCCCTTCACAGCTTATAATCACAAGGGAGTAGCACACCCTCCCTTGCTGAAACTAGCCAATAGGATATGGGCAGATCTCAACTCCTGAGACCCATTGGGACCCTGTCATCACCTTAGACATCATACATCATGCCAAGGTGTGTTGGGACAAGATAGAAAACCACTTCCACATCAGGTCAGAAACCCTAAAGTTAGCTGGCTTTGCCTGTGATCTGGGGATGAAAGGAAGGATGTGTCATGTGGAGGTGTCTTGAAAGAAAGATTAGTGAGACATTTTTTCAGCTGAAGTTAGTGAGATGTGAGTCCCAGGGGGTCTCACAAAAATCGTAAGTCTTTTCTTCCGAAAAAGACTTCCACTAAATCAGGCTCACATCCTAGCCCTATATTACAGCATTCAGTATCACACAACTATTTTTATTCTGTCATGGTCTCATGACATTGCCTTCATGCTTAAAAAAAATCCCAAGATTTAGCATTATTCAGAAACATAAACAATATAAAACAATTTCCAGTATTCTTATTTTTTCCATATGAGGGCACCATTGAACTGGTTAAGCAATTTATGGTAGCCAGCTTTGTCCTACTACTCTTACTCTAGCATAATTCTGAACTTGTTCGTTCATATAGTTCCACTAATTTCAAGAGTTGCAAAAGCTGCTTGCCAATTCAGCAACAAAGGGCTATGATAAGCCACCAACAGCCCTAAGATTTTCTTTGAAGAAAATTGTGTTTTGAATATCTGCCTTAAAGTAGAGATACATGTGACTACAACTACAAGCACAGATACTCATCAAATACGATCTCAGTGTGACCAATAAACATATCAATAATAATAAACAAAGATATGTGTGTATATGTGTGTGCAAAAGATGGAAGAAAGAGTTTTGGATTGTTCTTTCTCATTTGCAAAAATAACTTCATTGGCCTTAATTTGGATGCAAGAAAAATTGATGTCCTATACAATTCGGTGGCAAGAGATTATAATTCCACTATAAAAAAAAACTCACCTGGAAACAAAGTCACAGATTTGTTTAACATCATTTATTGAATAGATCATAATTGGATTCCCATGATACTTGAACCACGATCTAGCATTT
The DNA here is from genome assembly GCA_032468235.1 of Pseudoxyrhopus heterurus. Classification (NCBI taxonomy): domain Eukaryota; kingdom Metazoa; phylum Chordata; class Lepidosauria; order Squamata; genus Pseudoxyrhopus; species Pseudoxyrhopus heterurus. Next base: position 75,214 of record JANHJO010003354.1, on the reverse strand, counting down.
TGAGCTAAACCTCATCAAACGATAGTTTAGTGCAGTGTTTTTCAGATTTGGCAACTCCTTGTACTGTTCCATTAGTGAACTTTTTTTTTTTAAATCAGTTTGTGAGTAACTTCTCTTCCTCCTTTGTCAGAGTAGCTTAAAGAGTGAGGAAGTGCGTTTTATTTCTGCTTTGTAAAAATGAGTCTGTTCTGTTTTTTAACTTCCTCCAGCTGCTTATGTCTTAATCCAAAGCACTGGAAAGTTGATTCTTTTTCATATGCTCTACACTTTTTTTCTAAAGCCATCTCTTCCTTGCTAGTGATTTCCCTTCAGACTCTGATGACGTATATACAGTGTAAAGGATATTGCTGAAGACGAACTATGCAGAAATAGAATTTTCTCTTACATACAAAAATCCTCCATTTTTTAAATTTCCATGCTAAAAGTTTTACAAGTAAAAAGATTAGATTGATTGTGGTTGACTGCAGGATTAGAAGGAAATACAGTTTAGGTCATGAAAGCGCTACTAATGAAACAATTTATTTGAACTTCTAATGCTCAAATTTTATTCCAAACTAAGGAAACACAACACTAACACTAAGACCTAATAACTATTAGGCTGCTGGTAATATCAATTTAGGATGTGATACATAAGATCACTGGATGTTTTTAAGAAGAGATTGGACAACCATTTGTCTGTAAGGGTATAGGGTCTCCTGATTGAGCAGGGGGTTGGACTAGAAGACCTCCAAGGTCCCTTCCAACTCTGTTATTCTGTTATTCTGAGTTTGAAAATAGTGCACTATTGCTAAGAATAAACCTTGCTAAATGAAAATATCTTCGATTTTACAATGTACCATTTTGAAGAAATATTTCAAAAATCTTCAAGGAGTTGTGATTGACTTTAAACTTTTCTTCCTAACTGTTTAGAAGCCCAATATAATGCCCTGCTGTAGCGGAAACAAAATAAAACACTGCTGCTTTTCTGTTATGTACAGTATCTGTGACTTAGTGATCTTCTTTATCAAACTGATTACTGGAACTCCTAGCTGTCCTGATACCACTATATCAAGATGGTGGTGACAAATGTGTGGTCAAAACCCACCTCTTTTGACAGGCATGTAAAAAAATTAGGTCAGGGGCAATTATGTAGCTCTGGTCGCCATATTGACTTTTTTGAATCTTCCCTGTGGGTGATCTTGTTGAATAGCTTTGCTGAATGGATTAGCAGTTGAAACTTAAGGCAGCAGGATAACTGAGGGCAGAGGTCAAGGCAGGTTCTATCTTTCAACTGAAAGAAATGGCTCAATATAGCGCTACCATTGCTACCCACTGCCAGAATCTGCCACCTAAGATTATAATAGTTCCTCTGATGGTTGTGCAACACTAGATAGCAAAGTGCTTTATAGTCAAGGTAAAGTTATTCTAGGTATAAAAGAAAGTGCCTAGTTTTGCTTGTTGTTGTTGTTTTTTTCACAGTCAACTGCATTTGTGGCATCCATGTCTATTCTGTGACTTGAGCTGCTTGCCCAAGAATATTTCCAGTATTGCGAGCGTAGCAGATACTGGGCAATTACACAAAAGAGGAAATTCTTCCTACAATGCCAAGAAGTGCTCTCACTGTACAACTTCCCACTGCTATTCTTTCCCCATTACCAGCAACCTGCTCCTTTTTATACGCTAAGAAGTGCTGATCATTTCAGTTCTGCATATTTGGCTTCTGCTGAATTAAATTTCCCTGCTTATATGCTTCTTCATAAAGAAAGACAGAAATTGTTAACCCAAAGTAGATTAACAAGGGAAGTCTGGCATACTGTGCTTCTTTGGGAGACTCAAGGTTTCTATTGTTACTGTAACTGCTTTGTTTCTTGGTTTCAAGCTGTGTTAAGTAGGAAACAGACTAGAGCAACATACCCCAAATATGGGTAAATTACCCCAAATTGGGTACAAATAGTCTTCCAACTTACAACCACAATGGAGCCTGGAATTTTGGTTGTAAGTCATTGTACTTGTGAGTTCAGACACTACGTGACTAGACTCAATTTTATGATCCTTTTTACAATGGCTGTAAAGGGAGACACCAGGGTTGTTAGGTGAATCATGTGGCTATTAAGTGAACCATGTAGTCATTAAGCAAATCCAGCATATCCAAACACCAAAATATGTCACAGATTGGGGTCACATGACTGGAATGCTGCAACCGACCCAATAGCCAAGTGCCCCCAAATGCCATCACATGACTGTGGAGGAAGGGAAACAGGCATAACATGGAGGACTGGTAGTAAGTAGGTTTTTAAAAGTCTATCTTATTTTGAATGGTCATCAAATGATCAGCCATAAATCCAGGACAACCTGGAAAAGTGGTTTTTCTTTGGGTAACGACATACAAACCCATCAATAGTTTTTCAGAGCAAATGAACCAGCTTAGGTCAAGCAAGCAGTTCAAATGCAAAAGGTTATTTTGCATTGACTGCTGGTGATTTTGAAGAAAAGGGGGACCATTTGAAGTCTTTCTAGTTAGCAATTCACAGTGACCAATGTGTGGAATGGAAATCTCAGAATAACAATTGATGGTAAAGAGATTGAATGCATGCAAGAATTCACTTTCCTAGGATTGCATATTGATCAAAGCAGTGAATGCAGTCCAGAAATTAAGTGTTGAATAGTTGAATAGGTCACATAGCAATGATGAGCATTAATTGAGCATGGAAAAGCAAGGGTATCAGTCTGGCAACCAAATGCAGGTTAGTCTGCATTATCGTGTTTCCCATAGCTACCAACAGTTGTGAAAGTTGGACCATGAAAAAACTAGACAGGAGGAAAATCAACTCGTTTGAGTTGTGGTGTTGGAAATGGGTCCTGTGTATTCCTTGGACAGCAAAGGTGACAAATGAGCCTATACTGAAGTGTACAAAATCAAGGACATCGCTGGAAGGCAAAACCCACAAAATTCTGCTTTACTCATTTCAGGATCAAATGCACTGGAAAAGGCAGTTATGTTTGGAATGGTCAGTGGTAAAAGGAAATGAGGGCACCATAACACACAGCGGCTAGACATCATCAAAGCTAATACCAGCCAGAGCATAAAACAACCTAAAGAAGCTGTACAAAATCAGAAAATGGGCAGAGAGCTGGTTCATAGAATTGCACAGAATTGGACACAATCGAACAGATAACTTCATCAACATCCTGTAACAGCTGGGGAGATTATAATGCAATTAATGCCATTTCCAAGCACCTACATGAGTGAAGTAAGATTTTAACCTCTTGCCTTCAAAAGGAGCACAAAACAGACATCTATGGAAAGTCACTGGACTAGAGACTAGAAATAGGAAAGGTTGTAATTTAGGTCACATTAATTGCATTTTTTTAGTGATCACCCTCTAAGACATTAGAAACAGTGTAAATTCTCCCTAGTCCTTGAATCAAATCAAAACCCATGGAGTGAGTTAATCCTGATTCAGATCAGCTAATCCTTATCTGAAGATTTCTAGGAAAAGTGGGAATTTCATCTTCATTTATGCCACACTTATGCATTGTTTTCTATGAGTAAACCTAAACAGCAAATTCTTGTGGATAAATATGCACAAGTTTGTTGTGTAAATCCAGTGCTAACCTAAACAGCAAATTCTTGTGGATAAATATGCACAAGTTTGTTGTGTAAATCCAGTGCTTTATAAGCATGTGTAGTTGATCTGGAAAGATTGTCAAAATGATGGCAGGGAAAGCACTCACGAGAAGGCCAAGGTTGCTCACATCAACACCAATACTCCAAGCCACATTTACTACCTCAGTTTTTCTGACTCCTGTTTTGGGGAGAAGTTGGACACATGTCCAGGGAAAACACTAGACTTGAACTGTCCATCATTTTATTTTCTAAGTGTAGCATTGATAAGACTATTATATCTGGGTTGCCAAAAAACCTGATGTCCACTAGGTGGCAGAGAAGAGGTATGTAAAAATATGACTGTTGCTGCTCCCTAGTGGATGTCTGAGGTTTTGCAGTCCAGTTCTATATACAGTACTATTTTCTGAGGCTTCATAAGGCCAAGAGGCATTGCTGAAAATACAGATTTCCTTTGCACTGCTTTCTGTAATCCCACCCCCATAAACAAATATAGGTGGAATAGATATCCTGATGAGTACCATGAAACATTTTGCAAATCCAGGGTATAGAACTGATCTGGCTTCATAGAGCTAATCATCTGATTTAGTATGAGTCCTGGAAAAAGTCACAGTTGTTTAGAAAAGCTTCTGGCATTGTAAGTTGATTTATTATGCCCATCCTAATTGTTTAATTCATATAAAAGTGAAGTGGTTTCATTGATATTTTATCTTCCTGTTTTATATTTTACATTTTACTATTTATAGCAGCCTTGAGCCTCTTTGGATAATAAGTTCATAAATTTAACAAGTAAAAAAAATGATGCATAATAGAAGTAAGACTAGATTCACTGCATGCATATTAGGGAGTAAATCCATCAAACTAGACAAAACCACACTGAGTTATCTGACAGGAGAAAAGATTACAATAGTTGAATACTATACCGTTCCAAGTCATGTCTAGTTTTGTGAAAAAATATATTCTTCACTGTACCAACACCTGGATAGATGGAAGGAATCTATCTAGAAAGAGAGGATCATAGACAAGCTGACACATTATCTGCCAGTTCTATCTGTCCTATAATATGAAGGTGGCATTTATATCATATACTGTACCAGTATTACTGAACATTCAGCAACTACCAATGCCTTTTTCAGAATGAAATTAGAAAACCATTCTAAATTAAAATACTTTATCTTCTTCAGCTCAGACAGAACTCCTAGACAGGTTGGGAGCAATACTTCCATTCATCTAGTACTTTTGCTCTTAGACCAGAAAACAGGAAACACCTTTTATTTAAAGTGTCCAGGAAGTCAGTAAAGAAGAAGGGTACCCCTTCCATCATTTCCCTATAAGGCCTATTTAGCAAAAACTTTTATTGTCTTATTCTATTTCTTATTATAGCCATGGGCAGACATCTGGGGCAGCATCTCCTTTCCTCTAAGAACTAACTATAGTTCGCAAGCAAAAGTAATAGAAATGAATGACAAAAAAAAAACAAGTGGAACATCCCATCATCAAAAGGAAGCTCTCCCCCTGCCCTCAAACAACTATTATAGGAAGGATGGAGAAACCCAACTTTCTGCACGTATCTTTGAGGAGGAAGTGAACTTGTTGAATTAATAGGATCAAATGCAACTAAGAAAATACTAACCTTCAGTTAATGATCCCAATCAAAGAATCAAAAGAGGTTGCCCCAGTAATGTCCCACACCAAAAGTGATGTCAGGCTCCAAAAACCAAGAAAGACATGTAGGCTAGAGTTACTTCTAAGAAGCTTCCTTTATTGTTCCTTGCCTATAGGCGGGAATTTTGCCAAACTAATGCTACCACTTGCATCATTAAAGATATACTCTGAGAACTTATAGGGAGGAGCTCTCTTGACCCTACTCCTCCCAGCCTAACTATCTAAACTTTGCTGCCTCTTGCTCTTTGGGAATGTGGCCCCTCCCTCCTGGGAATCCAGACTACATTCCACTACTTGTGGGTTACTCCCTTGATGTGGGAGAAATAAAGGCGGGACGGGTTCCACCTGATACAATGAAATTACACATCAGTCTTACTGCTGAAATAAATTTTATTACTGATAGAGTCTGCTCCAGTCTGGGAAATTGAGGGAAACCATGTAGTAAATAGCTCAGTTGGAAAAAATAAAGAAAAATAAAGAAAGCTGCAATTTCCCATCCTTAAAGCTGTCCCTAAAATAGTCCCTGAACGTGCCCCCAGATTAATGTATTAATGTATTATTTAAGCAAACTATTTGCACAAAGCAAGTGCTTCTATGTATAACTGCTGGCTAGGAGCAAGAAATTCGGTTCTAAAATATACACAATTTAGGAAGGAATTAGCTTCCGCGGAGAGAACACTTGTTCAGCTTTAGAATCTGTGTTTTTCATTTCTGGTTCCTTTACAATTGATAGCTGATACTGTACCTGCTGCCGTTAGTTTGGTCTTATTTATATTTACAATAATCATGATTCTATTATTTTTTTTACTGTAGTCTATTTTGCTATGCCCAATCCAAATTGGGCTATATATGGGTTTCTAATGAGGACAATGAAATATTCTCAGATTGCCATTTTCCTAAGGAGATTCCACAGCGTTACATGGGCAATATAATCAACCTTGCCGAACATTAATTTGCCAATTAAAGGTGTTTTATGATAGTTTGCACACTGTGTTAAGTCTCTGTCGGGCCCAAGCCCAATAAGAACACAGTGAAATCCAATCAAGTCAAATTATTATGCCAATGGATCAAATCTTGCCAAACTAAAGCTATAACCTTCTAACCTAATAGATATATATCCTGAGAGATTCTAGGGTATGGCTACTTCTTCCCTCTCCCATTGAGGTTGGAACTGTGCAATCTCTTATTTTGGGCCTCTTTCTAGAATGTGTTGCTTCCTCCCTGGGAAAGCAAGATTCCCCTTTCACCACTCCTTCTTCCAAGTGCACATTCCATCACAGTCTCATTTTTTGGTATTGGCAAAGAAATTGGCATTGGTTGTTGATTTACTGTGATGTTCACCAGACGTACTGATTTTTCTTCTATCGTTTGCCATATTTCTTTAAATATTCCATCAATTCTTGTAGCCTTACAAATTGGTAATGATCAGAAAGTTGGTCTAATTTCATATTTTAGTACTGGATGTTCTTGTACGTATCTTGGATGTTGACATCCCTACTGTATAGAATTTTACTATACTGTTTCCATTTTTAAATATTCTTTAAACCAGTTACCATCTATCCATTGGCATTCTTTAACTTACCAATTTGCATCGGAACATCCTTCTGAGTTCAGACTGTTTTGATATTTTCTGCCTTTACAGATATCGTTTAATGGTGTGTTTTTTTGTTTCTTTGTTAAATTCCTTCTAGAGATCTTCATCATTCTTTGTTTTGTCCTCTCTTCACTTTTTGGCAATTTCTGTCATTTGTTCTGATATCCAGCTTATTTTCTTCTCTTTCATTTCATTCCACAGTTCCTCTGTTTCTCTGCCATTAGTTCTGGTCTTTGAAGTGATTCCTGGTATTCTTGAGAATGGTGGATATATGCTCAAGATCATAGAAACTGGTTGGCTTTGTTCTTCAGCTTTAGCTTGACTTGCATCTTACACATGAGCAATTCATGATCTTTTTATAGTCAGCCCCTAACCACGTCTTTGCTGTTATAATTAAGGGTTTCCACCTTCTTACACCAATAACATAGTCATTTTGAGTTCTGTATGCTTCGTCTGGGAACATCCATGATGCAGGAATCATTCTGGTTGTTTGAAGTCTGATTTAGCAATGAAGAAATCATTGGATTGGCATAGATCGATAAAACATTATTCTGCATCACTCAGGCTCTATTGTCCACCTACATTTTTCTCCTTACTGTTTCCATCTTGCGCATTCCAATCACCAACCACAAGCAGCTTATCTTGTTTGCTTGCTTTGCTGATTTCAGATTGAACTTGACCATAAAACCTGTTGATCTCCTCTTCTTTTGCATCAGTGTTTGGAACATAAATTTGGATAACCGTCATATTAAAGGATTATCTGCAAAGTCTAGCTGATATTGTTCTGTCATTCACTACTTGTATGCAGAGTTGTATCCGGTGTCTTGCTCTATCCTTCCTGCCCATGAAAGCAGTGCTGTTCCTTTTTTTTTGTTTTTCATGTCGTGAGTAGTATACAGTACAGGTAGTCCTCAACTTACGGCCACAATTGAGCCCAAAATTTATGTTGCTAAATGAAACATTTGTTAAGTGAGTTTTGCTCACTTTACAACCTTTCCTGCCACAGTTGTTAAGTGAATCGCTGTAGCTGATAAGTTAGTAACCTGGTTGCATCAATACAATCAATACAATGAATACAATCACAACTTTCAGTAGCTCCAGTTTGTTTTTGTATCCCTTTCCTCCTAATCCTCACAATGCCTGTTTGTGTATGCAGAGATAAAACATTGCAGAATTCCAGAAATGAAATGGGAGGCAACAAGAAGCTACTTTAACAGGCTTGGCCTGTCCCTCCTCAACTATTAACTTTAATTCCATCAGGCAGAAAAAGAGGAGCAGAGCAACTGCATGAAATCCTGCACAGCAAGCCAAATTCGAAAGGCAAAATTTTATTTGGTATCTTTTTCCAAGTTTGTGTGTCAGTTGCAAAGGGCAGCTATTGACCACAGGAAAAGACCTACCTGCTTAAGTCCAGTGCTATGTAGGCTCCTACTTCCCAAGCAACATTTTGCCTTTTAAATTTGGGCCTTTGAATCATATCTCTTCCTCCATAGAGAGATAAGCAATTTTGGGATCCTGGCTTTTTGAATAGATTTCCATTCTGGAAGTCTGTCATCACAAGTAAAAAGTTACATACATATTCATTCAATTGGTATCTCACCTTTCCTGCAGCAGCTCAAGGTGATACTCTTATCACACTCTTTTCACATTTTTTTTCTCCAAACAAAAACAATTCTGTGAAATAACTTGGCATAAAATAATTGCTGCCAGGATAAAAGCTTGGCAGCAAACTTCCATAATTAAAGGAAGTAGGGGAACTTGAACTTGGGATCCCCATTCCTAGTGCAATAACTTAACCATTTCCCCAGACTGACTCAACATCTGAATTTGTTTGTTTGCTTATATATCAAATTTGGAAACCGTTCATCTCTCACAGAACAACTGTTCCCTTCAATCGTCTTCATCCCTATTCTCTCCTTTTTCATTATTTTTGATTGCAACTTATTCATTCTGATTGTTAATCTTTGTAAACAGCTTTTGGATTCCTTCCACTTTTTTTCTTTTCCCTGAAGAATATGATTTTAAAAATCCTATAGATTTAAGAAATAAATGTAAGCTCAGGTTCTGAAGATCAGGAATGCTTTAAGATCCAGAATGGCAGCTGGTAATTACATTACAATACATTTTCACACTTATTGTCAATGCTAAAGCAATCCATGGTAAATATTAAAGTGCATTTAAATCTTATAAAAGCGTAGGTTTCAATGTCATTCAAATTAACAAGAAACCCAGGAACAGAAGGCCTTATCCAAAAAGGACATTTTTACGGAGAGGCATAATTTCAATTAGAAAACTTTGCACTATTGAGACAAATAATAAAATAATTTCTAATCTCTTTTGCTATTCTGCAGAAATACATATGCTTCATACTGTGGCAGGTTTTGCAAGCTTCTTCCTTACAGTTTAATTTATTACCTGAGATTTATCTTGTTAAAGCTTATGTGATATTTCAAAATATGATTGCTTTGATAAAGCTTTGTCATGTTCTGACTGATAAGATAAATTTAATACATGGATTCCATTTTTTGCAGGTAAATGTCTAGGGAAGGAAAAATGAAACTGGATTAATAGTATCATGAAATAATAAAATTAGATTTACTTTCATGAGATTACTGAATTCTTCCTTGCAAATGCTTTCTGTGATAAAGCATTCTGTGCTTAATGTAACACTTTAATTTAATACTCCTATTTATTCAAAATGAAATTTCAGATAATCTTCCATTTTATAAAGCCCCAGAGATCTGCTCATTTCTTCTGAAAGTTAAATTTAAAACAACTGAAAAACTTCTCACTTGAATAGTGAGGAATTGTAGGGAATCTCTTCATGCTAATATGATGCCAGCTGAGCTACAGATGTGTATTTATATTTCCTGTCTGAGATAATCTTGTGAGTTTTGGTGACATCATAAAAATGATTTTTAAAAAAATGGAGCCCCCTTCTCCTCTTTCCCAGTTTTCTCTATTAATTTTAAAAACTGCAACTCCTTGTTACATACAAACTTGGAGGACAAAATTAAGGTTTTTAGGATTTTCAGGTCATATATCACTATACTGAATTCTCCATAAAGATACATCTAAAATGTAATTTTCTTGTTGTTTTAATATTCATTGTTGTTTATGTGTTAGATATTTTTATCTTCTATTCTTAGGTTAATTTTTTTAAATTGCGACTTTAAAATATTTATTTGGCAAATTTTTATTTTGAAGGTTAGTATAAAGGGGGCTTTTCTGGAGCAGTTCATCAACTTGTAATAAACACAGTAATAAAATAAACTGTGGAGTTCTTGGTTGTTTTCATGCAGGCGTTTCATTACCAAACTAGATAACATCATCAGTGCTAGAAGTGAGTGGGTTTTTCTCTCATTTCATATTTATATATAATGGCTTAGTAATGAGACCAAACCCCCACACCCTTCAGCACTAGCACTGATGATGTTACCTAGTTGGGTAATGAAATACCTTTAAGAAAACAACCAAGCTCGAAGAGCACCAAGGACCTCTCATATTTTTCCCCTTTTGCTATTAAGTTGCAATCCAGTGACAGAAAACAGGTGTAGCATACAGAGGATCCAAGCATCTATCTCTATCACTGGATACTTTTTAAAAAAATTGACTATCTTGGATTCCTGCTTTACGTCAAGATAGAAAATAAACAACAAATGGGCCAGTTATGTGATTCTGTACATATTTCCAGCTGTAGCTTGAATGGAAAAGTGCTCAGCCTTATTCATCAAAATTTATGCAAGTAGCAGTTGTGGCATGATATAAGCGTATCTTATTTGTTACTATCCGGTGCTTTTCCCCCCCAAGAAAAATATTGAACTCAGTAGATATAGAGGGAAAATATATATCCACTGAAGTATAAAACCTGAATCAAAATCATGTGAAGTATTAGTACCACTTTACAAATCCTTAATAAGACCATACCTGGAATACTACATCCAGGTTTGAGAGTTTGGAAAAAGTGCAGAGAGGAGCAACTAAGATGATTATGAGGCCTGGAGACTAAAACATATGAAGAACAGTTGCAGGATTTGGATTTTGGTAGTCTAGAGAAAAGGAGGACTAGGGGGGACATGGTGACAGTATTCCAGTATTTGAGGGGCTGCCACAAAGAAGAGGGGGTTTAAATTAGTCTCAAAGCACAAGAAGGCAAGATAAGAAACAATGGATGGAAACTAACCAAGGAAAGAAACAACTTGGAATTAGGGAGAAACTTCCTAAAAGTGAGGACAATTAACCAGTGGAACAGCTTGCCACCAGAAATTGTGGTGCTTCATCATTGGAGGTTTTTAGAAAGAGATTGGACAGCCATTTGTCTGGAATGGTATATAGCAATAGCAATAGCACTGTATTTATATACCACCTATCAGGGCTTGCAACCCTCTTTAAGCGGTTTACAATGTCAGCAT
>JANHJO010003354.1:45223-56022 GCA_032468235.1 Pseudoxyrhopus heterurus | reverse complement strand
ACATTGTAAACCGCTTAGAGAGGGTTGCAAGCCCTGATAGGCGGTATATAAATATAGTGCTATTGCTATTGCTATTTTTCAGGCCTTGGCCTTATGCCATTGTTTTTGCCTCTTTCCTAGCTCAAAACAAGACGGTTTGGTTTTTTTTAAAAAAAACTGGTCCAGTATTAAAACAATATTTTCACAATTTTTGCCAAGAACCCACCTACACTTGCCCAATTAGAGAGAATGAATGATAGTTGTTTTCTGCCAACAGGCAATCCTTTCCTTAGCTTGTCTGATATTACAAGTGAGGACAGCACCACTTGCCAACTGTGTTACTGTGACAGACGAGGGCCTGGCAATAGGGGCAGTGAATTTTATTCTGGCAAACATTTCTCTGGCTAAAGCACGTTGGACTGCACTTCATCATGGCAATCTGAATATTGCCCTGTGTGTGATTATTAATTAAAAGTTAAATTTAGTCTTTCTTTGGCAAAATTTATTGACAGGCCATATTCTAAGATAGAGATATGAAAGATCTGAGATATGAAAATGATCACACTGATCCCCAAAACTGGCACTGGAAATTACGAACAAACGTTCATCAATTCTGTTGATACATAATAAATCATTTCATATATTCCTGTTTCCAAGCATCACGTTAGGCTGATGTAAATAACTCTGAGATTAGCATCCACAGAAATCTTGGTTTGCATCAATTAATTTATTTTGTTGGGGCGTTTTGTGCTAGACTAGAGACTGACTTCTTTCATTCCCTGTTGTATAAGTGTGTAACGTTAGCACACATGCTGCTATCAGATAAAGTAAAACCACATCCGTTGCCTTAAAAATATTTTGTTCTGCAACTCGGCTGAGTATCTAGCTTCTTGGTATTTAGGATGCTATGTAATCTGGAGCAGCTGTTTTGTGCATGGCCCGCCGCTCTTTTTCCATCTGCGATTAGCTGCTGCAATTGGCCTTTGAACCATTACAAGGAATGTTTGTCTTGGTCACTTCTTGGTGGTGATTTCCTGTGTCCTGCCTTACAGCTCTTGTGTCTCTTCTTAGGTTCAGTAGGTGCTGATAATAAAGCTGTTTGTCCAGAGAAGGAGAACCATCTGGTTTCTGTAAAACATTGTTTTTCAAACTCAGTAACTTTAAGAGGTGTGGACTTCAACTCCCAGCATTCCTCAGCCAGCAGAATTCTAATTTTAAAGTTGCCAGTTTGAAAAAACATTGGTGTAAAACAAGTGTGCATGGTGGCTTTAGGAGGGAGGAAGGGTGACTAAAATATAGAAAAGGGCAGGTTTAAATGTACTTTCCTGTTTTTGTTATTGCTGAAATATAGATCAGATGGATGAGCCTGACACTTTATTTGAAAGGCAGCTGGACCATGTATTCCCATTCTGAAAGCGTTGTTTATTTTGTTCAAAATTCTTGATTTCCTATAAGCATCTTCCTTTCCAGAGCAGTCTTGCTTAAGTACTCAGGAAAAAAGGTAGGGTGTATCCAGAAAACAGTTTAATTGTATAAATACAACAATTTATATTTCCCACTAGGAAAGCAATCTGGATATACCGTGGAACGTGAAATGAAAGCAGGCAATTTACAGTTTACATCAGGTTGGATGGGAATTTCTTTGAAATATCTCGTTTTTTGATCAGCTGAGAACTTAACTTGGTGACCCTCACAGCTCATTCTTTCATTGAAGCTATTGATGCTATAGGTCTCTAATGAACCTTGAGATTACAATGTCTGCAATTCGATATATAAATGTCTTAACTGGGCTGTCAGAATTGTAAATACAAGGGTTTGTAGGAATCTTGGAAATTATCAACTCAACTTAGTCCAACCTTGTGCTACATTTTGCTATTACTCATGTGATTCGGCTGTACGGCTGCGAGATGTGTTACTAGTATAACCATGTTCTGGAGGACAGTGAATTATTTCTGTGTTGTAATTAGAAATAGGATTTTCTGGCATGGATATTTTAGGAGCATCTGGAAAGGCATACCAATGTATGCAAGTTTTTGTGTTCTTCATGCTATTTGGTAACAAAAGATACTATAATAAACAGGGATTGAGGAAGAAGCAAGGAAGTCTAACAGCTTCATCAGATATTTCAGCCATGGTATCTGGAGTTCAAAGTTGGCCTTAGGAAAATAACTGTGGACATACTTAGTATTTTGGGCAAGAAAACGGATGGTTGTTTCCTAAGCTCTGGAAACACAATTATTTTCCTGTGTATCCCTCAACAACTTGGTTCATCCTAATTACCATGAACACTTGTCCTCAAACTCTTGAATGCTTGCCTGTTCTTTAGTGTGATTTCTCCCCCACCCCTAAATAGTACCTATGGATTTTTCTCCCTGTGGACCAACCAGGTTATTAGTGTTTTAAATACATTCTTCATACATTCCCTAAAACAACATAAGCGGAATTGTAGTCTCTGTGCAGATTAGCCCATATTTTTTGGATGCCTGAAAGCTGTTTGGAGGATGTTGTCTTGCATATCATACGTTTTTAGGGACTTTTACCTGATCTCACACATAACAAGCCATGATGTTTTAACCCAAGTTTAATTAAAGTTTTCTAGGGCCATGTATCATGCAAACATATTAACTATGTTTATTTATTCAACATATGTGCTATCCATTTTACCTGGAGGCAACTAGGCAAATTACAATAATTGAAACTGATAAAAAACATTAAAACATCAAAGCAATAAACAGTAACATTAAATTGACAAAGATGAGGAGGAAGGGAACAAGGTGCATAAAAGGGAGAGGTGGGGTCTTAATCTGTTAATCACCTCTAGAATGATGCTTTTCCATTGGGTCCCTGAATTAAACCACAATCTGTAAATTTCAATAAACCAGATACTGTGTCAAATCAAGCCATATTATGACTTAACATGGTACATAAAACCAGTCAATGCCCCCTTTACTCAAATGGCTAATATTATAGGAATTGAAATGAATGACTAAAATACATCAGGTTGGTGTGTAGTATTTATGTCCAGTTGATTCAGCAAGATCTGAACTGAGTGTTCACATTCTGGAGCTGTATTTTTAAAGATGATTTTTTTTAATGAGAAAGCAGAAGAAACTGAATGCAAATCATCCATCTGGGCGAGCCTGCCTCTTCCCCTTCCCTAGTCCCTAGACTGGAATAAAGGTTTCCCTTGGTATTTCCATGCCTTTTATGTTTTTGCTTCCTATTAGGGAGCATATCCTTTGTAGTCAGTCCTGAGTGCTACAGCTTTCATTTTGTTTATGCTCCAATCAATCCATGTGGATGTTAATGGCCTTGACCTCTGCATTCACCGTTGAGCTTTGCATTTTTGGATTGATCAAGGCTAAGTAGTAATAATTACAGTTTTGGTTTGCAGTGCTGTTGCCACTTCTCATGCCTTCTCTTTGCAGCGTTGGCCGGAAGGCATCAGCGCACTTCTGAAAGCAGATAATGCAGAAGTCCTGGGCCTCATTCTTGAATCTGCTCCTGGTACTTGAGCTGATTTCCTCCCCATCTGCCAAATGGGATAGATTATAATCTCTACCCCATGCAGGTTTATGAGGGTTTGTTCATTAGGGTTTGTAAAAATGCTGCAGGTTATCCAGATGAAAGAGGAGTCAGGTAATTACTGTTCTTTAATAAAGTCTGGTATAACTGCCTTCTCACAACAGGCAAAAGGCCTTTTTCCAAGCAAGATAATTATCTGTATTGCTCTGTGATGCATCCTGTGGTTTTTATAGTGGTCTGCTCAGTGCTATATTCAGCCGTTGAGCTTGTGTCTCTGTGAATTCGTGTTTGTGTCTTCTGTTAACAAGACCTTTTCCTCAAAGTTGCCTTAAATTAGAACAAATGATATTTAGCATAAATGTGTGTTTAGATATGCAGGGAAGCAACAGTATAACCCATCTTGTAAAATTTGAAATTTTCATTCAGGTTGCTCCAAGATATTTTAAAGCATGGGGAAGAGATTTCACTGGTCTTTCCCCATTCTATAATTTATTTCTGTTGCTGTCAGTTATTTGAAAAGGCTTTGCTCTTGTTTAGTCTTTGACTTGTAGTAAGTTACTTAAGGGCTTCATTAGGGAGCCGTATCTATGATGGAATAAAATTAGTTAAGTGGTAAAATTGTCACTCCTGGTTTCCTTGAGGAATGTTATACAGTTGGTGTTTTTATTCTCAGAGGTTCAGGGTAAAATTGTAGACAATGAAACTGAATAATGAAACTTAGAGTTTAGGGGAATTAAAGGTTTAGGTTTCATAGTCTATGTCAGGGGTCTTTACATTTGGCAACATTTAAGACTTGTGGATTTCAACTCCCAGAATTCCCCAGCTAACATGACTGGCTGAGGAATTCTGGGAAGTCCACAAGTCTTGAAGTTGTCAAGTTTGGAGACTCCTGGCCCGTGCCATTGTCTTCCTCTCATGAGTGCCTCCTTCCATAGTGGTACCTCTTTCTCCTTCTTGTGTGGCTATGGTGGATCCCCCTGGGATCAGCCGAATTGTGAGAGTCCTTGTAGCAGCTACCAATCTTCCGATGAATTCACTTGGCAGGTGACGGAGAGAGTTGCTCTGATTTGTACCACATTGCTCATGCTGGCTTTTCAGTTATGGGTCATTCTTTTATGAACTTGGAGGTGTGACGTCTTAATTGTACTACTGGATGCTAGTGCTGTCTGTGTGGTGGCCAGTGTGTGTTCTTGAGAGTTTGTGGGCAGTACTAGTATTGTGACTGCTCGTGGCAATCTCCCATTTGTGCCATAGGATTCTAGTCAGTGAGACACCTGTAGGCAGCATGAGCATTTGGTTATGTGATTAAGAGACTACACCACTGAGATTGTGAAAGAGCTCCATGGAACAGAGCAAGGGTGTCAAACTCACGTTATCACAGCATTGTCACGTGACATATCACAAGTTTGACAGCCCTGGAGCAGAGGATCCAGCATGAGCTATTTTTTCATGGATTATTACCTCAATCATTTGCCAAGTGATTTGCTGTGAAGAAGGCCGACTTCTATGAGGAAGCCATGCTGATGTGAGATTTGATGTGACGGAAGGAAGGAAGGAAGGAAGGAAGGAAGGAAGGAAGGAAGGAAGGAAGGAAGGAAGGAAGGAAGAGCAGATACAGGTGTATTGCCCTGATGACCTAACTGTAACCCTTGAAAAACTTACTATATGGATATGCAAACATCCACTCTCCATTTTGGACAAGTATCAAACAGAAAGGCTGAGATTGAAGATATGCAAAAACCTTTATGTGTACACTGAACTCTAGTCTGTAATTTATCAATTATGGTTACAAAATGCAATTTTATTATTAGATGTACATTCTGCCTTTAATTTATACAACTCAAGGCAGAGTATATAATGTTCCTGCCTTCTGTTTTTCTGTACAACAACCTGTCAGGTGGATTCAGATGAGGTTTGAGTGACTGGCTCAAAGTTTCCCAGCCAACTTTAAGGTAGGACATTGAAGTCATGGTTTCTAATCCAGCACCTTAATACCTTATGCTAAACTAGCGTTCACACTTGATGTGAACGAGAGGCATCTATTTAATTCAAATTTGCAGTCTATAAATTTGTCCAGAGTGAGTGGCCAAAGTTCAGGCCAAAATCTGTATTCAGGGAAATAACCAGCCACACTGAAATAAGTGGACCTATTGAATTAGCATTTTGAACAGGGAGAAAATGGGAGATTGTGAGTTCAAGTCCTGTCTTAGCCATGAAAGCCAACTGGGTGACTTTGGATCAGTCACTCTCTCTTAGCCCAATCCACCTCACAGGATTGTTGTTGTGGGGAGAATAGGGGGAGGAAGCGGTATTGTGCTTGCTACCTTGAGTTATTTGTAAAAATAATAAAGACAGGATATAAATAAAATAAATAAACATAAATATTATCCACCCTTGCAATTCATTCAGCAAATGAGGTTAATACAAGCAATAGCTTAATGCAGTTTTGAACCTACATAATGTGCAATAGAACGAGTAAACACTGCACAGGAAATCTCCACCCTGTAACAATGACTTATAACAAGAATATGTTGGAGATCGTTCACGGTTTTATGCCACCGTGATCAAGGCTCAGTCTGTTTCCTCCTTACCTGAAATTGCTGCAAAAGCTCCTCCAAGTAAAAGAGTGTGACTTTTAGAAAACTTTGAGCCTTTGATATTTTCTTGATATTTGTTTCTTCTCTGCCTTCCCTTCAGTCATTGGCTGTTTTGCAGCCACCCTATTGCCAGTGCAGTGGATGTTATTTTGCAGAAGCTTCATCAGACTCCACAGGAAGTAGAGGGACCCATCACTGAAATATTCAATGTGCTGAGGATCATGTAAAAAATGGAAAGGGCATGTTTCAGTCTTTCAGCTGAATTAATATTACCCGTACTCTTTCTTTTTTTGTAGTTAGCATCATTTAATGTGCTTTGGTCCAACAGCCTTGTAATTTTTACCAATAGGTTGGGTTTTAAGTACAAACATTTCCATGGAATCCCAGTATTGGGAAATATTGAAGGTAGACTTTGGTTTATTTTGAGAGCGAAATTCCCTGGTTTTGTTAAGATCGGAAATTGGCTATTTCATAAAACATGCTTAACCAAATCAACAAGATTTGGCACAGCTGCCAGACTCATACTCCTGCAAATTGTTCATGAATCTGATATTTGTCACAGCCAAGGCTGAATTCGGTTCACACCACCATTGCGGTTCATTCTTGCTATTACTTTAAGTGAGAAGCCACATTTCTGACCCTAAATAGCGAGATACATTTCCCCCTAACTTAATGATCCACAGCATATAAAGCCAGAGTAGCAATATCCAGAAATATATTCCAGTCTTTCATACAAAATTCCACAGAATTAATTTCCTGACAGGCCACCAACATCTATTAGGAAATAGACATTATTTTTTTCCATTTAAGAGCGAGTCAATTTCTTCATGACCTTTATGACAACTAGTGGATACTATGCATTAAGTCTGCACTGCTTTTCATATTCAAAGGTTCAGTTCAGAGCATCAAAGGTGCAGGGCACTTACATAATACCTATCTGCACTTCTTGAAACCAATGCACCTTTTCCTGGGATCGTATAGGTCTCTTCAACAGCAGGGTAATCAAGGTGGGGAAATATTTTTGATATAAGGACTTACAGAGAGATACTAAGGGCACATCCATATTTGTTTCAAAGTAACTTATTCCCATTGAATGCAAAGTGGGATCCTCCTTCTATGAGAGGTTGCCCGCCACTACTATGTAGTACCATACCATTCTACAATATTAAATGTCATTCTTATTTTAGGAAAGGACCTTTATTCTGTAATTGGATCCATGTTTTGCATGCAGAAAGTACTCACCAAGCTTTGGAAAATCTAATTCATTGGATTGGATAGTAGGCTACTGAGATGCTTCTCTTCTACCTACATCTGGAGTTCTTTTCTCCTAATCTTATTTCATATTTTTTTTATTCATTATGTTTTATCAATAGGAATAAAATACAAAACAGAAAAACAAAACAAAAAATATACATCGAACAGTAACAACAACAACAACAACAATGTGTACGTAAAAGGGAAAAAATGACCCAAACAGCTGACATTAAACATATAAAAAAATCCATCTTGACTGGATGCTGAAAATAAAAATAAAAAAGCCTGATAAATTCTCCTCCCCTTACATAATGTGTCCGTTAATAGTTATAAATTTTCACATCCTTATTTAACAAGAAAAATATATAAACAAGTATTTCAGATGAGGTCTCTAATAATCAAGTCGACTCAACCTCTAATATATAATAAAAGAAAAAAAATTAACATTCAATAGGTTAGCCCAAATATTACACTAGTCTTCAAATTCCCTTTGTTAAACGTCTGCTAATCCTATTTCATATTTCTGAATCTGTCTATCTTAGTCTTGTTACAAAAATGTCCGTCATGATGCTGACCTTTCTTCACAGCACATGGGGTCGTTTCCTTCCCCAAGGGGAGTCTGGATAAGCCCTTCCACAGTGCTGGTTTACTCACACAAAACCCAGAGCCTTTTTGGTGTGTGTGTGTATGACAGAGAAGAATATGTGGTTCATTTAGTGCTTGGTGATTGCTTGAACTGGGATGGAACACTTAATCTGTGTTTACACAGCAATAGTGCTGTTATGCGACCTTGGTTGACAAGAAGATCTGTGGATGGATATATTCACTGAGTAATAGAGTTTCAGGATATATATGGAGCGGGTAGTCTAAAATACTAAAAACAAACAAACAATGTACATTGCCATTGTGGGTTTCACACCCACTTTTCCTCTTGTGTGGCAGTCATTACGGGTAGTTTTTCCTTTACTTTGCAACTTTTGGCTATAGATCACTTCCCTCTGCTAAAAAAACAAAACAAAAATCCATACATTTCTCCCTGTTGTGCTGCCAAAACTGGCTTCTTTTATTTGCAAATTAGTAGGGAAAAATCTGGTTGGACCAGCAGCACTGTTCATTATTACACTGAGCCTGTGACAGGCACAAGAGCCCCTCTCAAGGTCAGCTTTATAAACAGAACTGCAGATCTCATCTCAAAGGTGGCCCTTTTGCTGAGGAAGAAAGTGGGTCCCTGTGGAGGATATGATATAGTGCATGGCCACATCTGGAATATTGTACATAGTTAGGTCATTGAACTGTAGCTTTTTGGAGGAGAGGGAATAGGGGCAATTGCCAGGAGTCAGATAGTTGAAGGAATTTAAAAATCGATGGAGAATTTGAAGTGATCAGATTGTTATTTCTGAATCAGGGCAGGGAAACTAATTGAAACGTTTCAAAAAATTTGTTTTGTTTTTACTCTTTAGGCTTTCTTTATTCATTGGGCATTTGACTTCAATCGACAATCCCAATGCGAGAAAAAATACAGGTATTATATGCAGGTGCAGACAGGTATTATGTAGATGCAAAGAGAAGAAAGTGGAACAGGCATGAAACAGCATCCTATCCATGGGCCTCTTGAAGTTTGAAATAAGGCTGTCATGTGTGGAGTGCAAAATTCTGGGGAACTATGAGATAGCAGTAAAGGAAGAGATTTTCCTTCCTCTGAGTTGCCATTAAGTGGTTATCTAGATTTTTGCATACTGATCTGGTTGCTCTTGTCTCATAGAGTTTCAGCTACACCTCAAAAATATTCTGGAATGGGAAAAATATGGAACAAATCAACTAATAAGTTCAGGATCTTGAAGCAAGAAAAATTATGTGGTTTAAAATTAGAATTTAAGGAGAAAAGCAAATATAAATATGTGGGCAAGATAAAAACCTAAAATATATACATACTGTGGAGAAAGTGAAAAAAGACATTAAAATAGAATGACTGCAAAAAAAAAGTGAAAGGCAAATACTATATGGTGTGAGATACATGTAGTTATCTATAGTGGAACATGATGCTAGAGGAAACCAATTGATTTAAAGAGAGATAGAAGAGAGAAGTCATATAAGAAGGAGGTAAAAAAGACTTCTCTTTTAAAAAAATCAAAGAGAAAGAGGATGAAGCAGAACAATGTAGGCCCACTGTTTGTTAATTTATAAATTACGGTATATTTCTAAGGGCCGATTCTGAGGACCAATTAACAAAACAATAGAAAAAATGAGTCAATGGGAGAACAACCTGGAGAGGACAACCTTCAATCAAATTCAGTTTGGCCTAGTGGTTAAAGCACCAAGCTAGAAACCATGAGTGTTTTCATAGTTATTATAAATAGCTTTTGCTTCTTTGTTTTCCCTCTGGAAAATGGGGACCCCTCCTAATTAAAAGGGTAAGTGTCAAATTACAAGATGCTGAGTGTCAGCAACTGATCTTTAGCCTTTGGTAGATCACAGGGAATTAGACAGAAATTTTTTTACTATTCTGCAAAAAAGTATTTCTTCTCTCCAGGATTTTCTGAATTTTTGTGTGTCTTTCTCCCCAAATGTTGTCACAACTTCGTGTGGGTCCTACTAATATATATTGGGAGTACGAGTGAAAAAATAGCACCGAAATTTGATGCTTGTTTCATTTAGTCATTTGTTCATTCCATAAACAAAATCATTCAGCACATGATGTGCCAAAATGAAAAACCAATAGGCTTCCCAGTTCAATTAATTCAATTAAAGAGATAACTATAACCAGTTGTATGGATATTTCATTAAACAATTGGGGCTGATTTGAGCCAATCCTGCTCTATACCTCACAGATTTTAACTTCCCTCATCACAAGTTTCTCATTACATAGATTCTAGAGGCATGTTATGCCTTGGAGAAAAATATTTCTGAACTTCTTTTCTAAGGATCTGGTGTTTCACCTATCCACAATCATACACATATCTTGAAATGCAAAAGATTTGAAACAATCATAAATCTTGCCAATCATTCTTTCAAAAATCACTCTTAAATGCAGGTTCTTTTAACAATCACCTGGGATCTTCAGGCCTCTCTCCTTGTTCTGATGGCGGGTCATGAGCCGGTCATCAGAACAAAACTTTATAAAATGTGGATTCTTGGCAGGTTAGCAAGGCACTCACCAAGAACACCATTGATACTTGTGTTAAGTTATGCATGCATGGTATTGCAGTGTTTAGAATGCAATATTGCAGGCTAACTGTGCCTATAGCTAGGAGTTTGGTCCTGACTGGTTTAAGGTTGATTCAGCCTTGCATTCTTCCCTGTCACTCTCTAGGACAGTGGTGGGCAAACTTATTAGTCAACTGAGCCAAATATCAACAAAACAGCGATCGAAATTTCTTTTGAGAGCCAAATTTTGTAAACTTAAAATATATAGGAAGGTACATTGTTATTAACCATGTTGCTTGT
>JANHJO010003352.1:94017-110702 GCA_032468235.1 Pseudoxyrhopus heterurus | reverse complement strand
CCCCCCCCCCCCCCCCCCCCCCCCCCCCCCCCCCCCCCCCCCCCCCCCCCCCCCCCCCCCCCCCCCCCCCCCCGCGGTCACGTCCAAACTCTTACTGCTCTTGATGTAAGATTTACTGTTGTCTCAGGGTCATTCATGCTCAAATTTCCTCAGCTCAAAGCTAATTATGTTATTTTGGCACAGAGGCAAAAAGTCCCGGAAACATCTATATGCAATGTCAAATTGGCAGCAATTTTCTATCTCTTCAAGATATTGCAAATTGCAATGCGCTTTTTGTATCATTGTTAGCAATAAGTTCAAGAGATTTTCTCAGTGGAATCTCTTGCTTCTTACTTTTTATCAGCACAGAAATAAAACCAGGAATATCCAAATTACATCTATTATATAGTGAGCAGATCAATAAGTAATAAGTAATATAAGTAATATATTATCTAACACATTAAGCTATTTCCTTATCATCCTACAAATCCAGCTATTTCCAGGAGAATTACTTCTGGAAGAACAGATGACAGCATGACTATTTATTATGGCTTTATAAACAAGAGTATTCTAGCTCACTAATCAATATTCAATACAGCAGCTTGGCACCCAAAATTATTAAATAGTTTTTACAGTACACTGTACACTGAGACTGTGCAAACAAATATCTCAATAATGCCTGCATCAAATGCTTTAAACTTTAATTCTCATGCCTTAAGAGCAGGCCCACAAGGTTGATGGCAAGGAATCGGAAGGATCAAAATATGTGGAAGGGCCATGATTCCCTGCTCTTATCCTTGTTTTCAGCAATTCTGGGTGGGTTTTTTTTAAGCTTTAAATGTTTATGAAGAAAATGTTGGTTGTTGTACATTTGCCTTTTAATGAGTTTGTATTGGAAAAAATATAATGTGTTTCCAGATGAAAAGTAATGTGCAAATTACAACACACAGTTTTATGTAGCCTTCAATTCTGAATTAACTTATCGGAAATTAAGGATCATTAAAGTCAGTACAGGTAGCCTTCGACTTACAACAATACATTTAGTGATTCTTCAAAGTTATAACAGCACTGAAAAAAGTGATCTAGTACTGTTTTTCACACTTAACAACCATTGCACCATCCCCATGGTCACATGATCAACATTTGGACACTTGGCAACTGGCACGTACAGTATTTATGATGGTTGCATGTCCTGGGGTGATGCCTTTTGTGACCTCCTGATAAGCAAAGTCAATGGTGAAGCCAGATTCATTTAACAATCATATTACTAACTTAACAACTGCAGTGATTCACTTAACAACTGTGCCAAAAAAGATCGTAAATGGGGCAAAACTCACTTAACAACTATCTTACTTAGCAACAGAAATTTTGGGCTCATTGTGGTCATATGTTGAGGACTACCTGTACTACCTGCTGTTGAATAATTGTATCCTTACTTTCTACTTTCGGGTGGTTATCCATTTAACAGACCCCAAAACCGAATAGCAATTTTCTTCCTCTCCACAGTCTCCCTCACCCAGTTATGCTCTGCAAAATAGTTCCGGGCAGATTTAGGAAGTTACAGAAGTGTGAAAATCAGTTTTATAGCATTAGATTTTTGTCCTTCATTTAAAACCATAATAAAATATGACAATGTTTCTCTCTCTCTTACACCACTCTCTCACTCACTCAAGATACATGCATATCCCTCTTTTCTATAAAACCATATGTCAATACACATATCCGGCTGACTGAAGTGTCCTTTCAGATTCCCAAACAGTTTTGGACTGATAGCCATGGGTACACTTCAGTGCAAACTTTATCTGGATGTCAATCCCTTCAAGAGGAGCTCAATTGTTTTTTTAGTCTAGAGCATCTGCATGATCATTACACGTTCTAATTGTCACTTAAAATACATTCCACATTCACAAAAATAAATGGAGAGAATGGGGGTGGCCAAATACCCAGGTCTCCATATTTTGCAGCTCATTAACTGATTCTAAATAGTCCTTTTACTTGTAAACTAATTCAAATGAAAAGTCTGCTTACTTAGGGGAACAGCTCTACCTATCCATTACAGATAAAACTATTTCTATCTGAGAGAAAAAAAAGCATTGTGGCACATGGTATTTTCTCACAGTTTTGTTGGGCAATAACCAGTCTGGACATACATACTATACTTTATCAGGTTGAATCATAGCAACAGGGGAATAAAACTCTTTGAGTTTTTGGAAACGTTCACCCAGAGCCTGGAAATAGCTTGAATATCTTAACAAAATCATGGCACACTTTAAATAAGGGTAGATGTAGCTTTCTGATGGCATGAGCCTTCCCCCCCCCCCATCCTAGATATTGATCCCACAATTATGCTACCACCCTTTTAAATAATCTGAAATTAGACTTTGAAGGCAACAATTAAAAAACAGTTTTCCAAGATTCTTGAAGATAAACAGGCCAGAGAAATTGGTAGATTCGGCATGCCACTTGAATTCAGCAGGAGTTTCATTGAATAGTCATGCCTAGGTTTATTCTCTTAATCTGCAATCCTGTGTATTCTAACTTGGAAATACTGTCAGTTTCATTGAAGTCATAGGATCACAACCAAATAATAAGCAATCTTGCACAGGCTAGTAGGCTCTTCAGAATGTGATTAAAAACAAAATAAAACTGATTCTGTTAACTTTGCCATTACCACAAGTTAATAAAGAGAAGGGCAATATAGCATCTCTTATACTCACCTTCCTTTAAAGTCCATTTAATTGACCCCGTTCTCTTGCTAACTGCATGTAAACTCCCATCAAGAGTTGAAACGAACAATAATGTCTCAGGCAAAGTCACTGAATTGGCATTTCCACAGCTCTGAAGAACAACAAAAAAAAAGAGAGCAGAAGCTTTAGATTTTGTTAACTGAGGAAGGTGAAGACTTGATAAGAATGGTAAGAATGTATATTCTGTCACGTAATGATCAGTTTCTCTTTCTTGCAAAATAAATCGGCGAGTTCGCACAAGCAACCTGAACAGGATTATACTATTTTAAACCTGTGCTTTTTATGAGCTTTCCTACTGTTGCTACCATATATCGAATGTTGGGCACTTTAGATGTTTAGCTAGGAGGAAAAGAAACCATGGTACATAATCATCCTTAATCTGAAGAGCACGCTGTGCTAGTCAGGCCACAATTTAGATCATAACACAATCCACCCACTGCATAGAGTATTTGCAGTGTAACAAGCAGTATTTCTGAACTTGATTTGCCCTTTTTCTGTTTTCCTTCTGCTGTGTGGGCATGAGGAACAGGGAACTTATGGCTTTCAAGATGCTACTGAACTATCAGCCCTCACCCCATAATGGAGGATGGTAAGAGGTTCAGGGAGCTGTAGTTCAGCAGCAACTGGAGAGCCTCAATTTCCCTACCCTAAAGAAAGATGGGAGAAAGAGAGCAAGGACTGCAGTGAACGCCATGTCACACCAATAGGTGAGATTAGGATTTTCTCTATTGTTGTTGTTGTCGTCTCTTCAGGTTTTATGGGAGATATTTGGCACATATTTTTAAAACTAACCCTTATTTTACTATTTACATCATAGTTTTCATATATTCGCTATTTCAAAATGGTAGGAAACTGTGTTGTTGATTTGGAGAAAAATACTACTAAAAAGATAACCTCAGAGATTACAAAAAGGAGAGGATGTAGGGATAGGCCTCAATTTACCAACCCTTGTCATAAGACCAAGAAAGGAAAGTGCCACTAAATGCCTACCACCTATGTAATTCGTAAAACTCTGGAGTAAGGCATGCAAAGCCCTGAGACAATGCACTGGCACTCCTCGACTTACGACCACAATTGAGCCCAAAATTTCTATTAAGTGAGACATTTATTAAGTGAGTTTTACCCCATTTTACAACTTTCTTGCCACAATTCTTAACTGAATTATTGCAGTTGATAAGTTAGCTGTTAAGGGAATCTGGCTTCCTCATTGACTTTGCTTCTCAGAAGGTCGCAAAAGGTGATCACGTGACCTTGGGACACAGCAACGGTCATAAATATGAACCAATTGCTAACCTGATCATCGGAATAGTGCAAAGTTCGTAACTGTGAAAAATGGTCATAAGTCACATTTTTTGGTGCCATCGTAACTTTGAACTTTTGTAAGTCAAGGACTACCTGTATTTCTTAAGGAACTGAGAAATGAAGAACGGAGCACAGCCCGTGTCATGGCTTATGATAATTAAGGGTTAAATTGTTTCTCCTTTTGAAGGAAGAGAAGGGAGAAGGTCTGAAGAAAGAGGGTTGAATGTTGGGACAGTTGGAAGTTGGGTTCGTTGGCGGTTGACGAAGGAGGAAGAAGGGACAGACAGATATTTCTAAACATCAGTTTCCATGAATGAAAAGACAGCACGACCTGGGTTTGCTCAGGGAGGAGGAAACCTCCCATTAAAACCTGTGGACAAAGCTGCTATCTCAACAAAGCACCTGTAAACTCTTGGTGGTAGCCTGGCTGGGAAAAGGGGAACCAGGGAGGAAAAAACAGATCCTGCTAGAGTCAGAAAATGAAAGAACTTGATGAATTTTGTCAGCTAAAACAATGACTTAACCCAGAATAAAATTTTAAGAAATACCTCTACTAGAATTTTTTCTTCTTAAACTCTACCAAATAGAAAGAAAGAAAAAAGAAAAAGAAAAATCAGGTCTGCCTGTAGAGACAATTGTCCCAGGCTGATTTGGGACACCACTTAAAGTTGTCAGAGAGAGAGAAATCTGATCTCTGAGACAACATCCTGTGACAAGGTCTCATGGAAATAAGCAAATGAAACTGCACTGTGTCTCATGGTAACCAAGGATAGAAAAAGAAAAGGCATCTCACCTTCCCAAAATAGTTTTTGGGACCTTCATTGCCTCAAATGAAAATTACTAATAAAATAAAGGAACACGTAAATTAATTTTGTCAGGGTTTTACCCGCAAACTGGGGTTCTCCTCAAAGCCTTTCAGGTTTTTTGCATTCCATCAGCAGCGTTCTCTGACCATGAGTATTTTTGCTGTAATTCTTTTATCTTCAAAACAACTGTTTGGTAAGAGCATTTGATTGTTTAGCCACCTGCCCTTGCCTGAGAAGTTTCAAAAGTATATTTAACGCACACGTTACTACTGTTAGCTATATGAAACTCTTTAAGGGCTGAAATGACATATTTGGGCATAGGATTGATGTTTTCCAAAAGACAAGAAACTGACTGATCGGAAACAAAGATGCTATCCATATTGAATTATTTTACACAAAGTGTTTGGGAAAAAAAAAGATACAATCGGTTTCAGAATAGGGTTTGTTATTTTGAAAAACCAAACGAGCATTTTATTAACTATTGAATTACCTTCTGTCCAAACAGAGCTATATTTTTACGTGGTAAGCAAATGTGCTACCGGGTCAAATGAGTTATTTTATCCAATTCATATGATCTCATAGGAGGTTTGTTCAGCATACAAGAAATAAGTTTCAGAGCTCCTTACTTAGAAAAAAAATGAGCCCTTTTCAACTTCCTTATTGAGAAATCCAAAAGAGCTCACAGAAAAATTTCTTTTACAGATGTATTTGGTTTCCAGTTTACATGTACCGAATTTAAAAAAAACAAAACCACAAATGGGAAACCGTTCCTCTAACTGCACCTGTTAGTTGAGTACTTAGGCTCTGTTACCTTTTCTTTGTGATAAAGAATTATTCTCACATAAGATTATAATCTGGTATTTTGACTATTTTACTGTAGATGAGTTTCCTGGAGGAAGATTAAATCAGGATATTTCTGAATGCATGTATTAATTTTATAGCAGTCTCCATGTACCATATTATGATAATTTATTTCATTAATTTTATGCTTTTTGGTTATAGTACCATATAGTACCAGTGCCATATTTTAGATTTTATAGGGTTTTTTTACCAATAGAAATATCATTCTTATAATTAGATCTTAGTGTTATGAAGTCCTATTATCCTATGCAATAATCATTGTAATTAATTAATATGTTATACAATGTCTTAAATTGTTACTCCCAGGAATGATTTTAAACATTTTATACTGTTTTACAACTCACTGATTGATTATATAATGTTGTTGGCATTTCTAACTCTCCCTTGAAAAAAGAAGTCTGGGCTTGAACAAATGCTTGAACCTAATTGGGACAATTGTAAATACATCTCTCTTAATTTATTACATCAGATTTACATCATGTACTTAGTGTTCTTCAGCCCCATTAAAAGAGGGATAAAATTTAAGATGATGAATTCATTTTCATCACATATGAAGTTTTGTCCTACAGTAATATTACGTTGCATATAGTCTTTATGTTTTCCTTTTCACAATAGGTAAAATCTAATGATAATTTTCTGCTTATTAAAGCATTTCACTCTGTGGCTCACCAAAGATGGAGATGCAACTTCATCTTGCACTCCCAAATCTGCTCCAATATTTTGGAAGATTCCCTTAGAGCAGATTTGGAGGTGGAATGGGACCACTCGCCATGGTCAATTTGCCATAGCTAACTCGCCACAGTCAACTCACCATGGCCAATTCACCAAGGGACAACTCACCATGGCCAACCCGCTAAGGGGCAACTCACCATGGAACAATTCAACAATTCAATTTAATTATTTAAAATAATTTTAAAAACATTTTAAAAATATTATAATTTTTGTCACTCACTTTCATTTTGTGCCTCTTTTGGCATCCTTTCTTTAATTATTATATACAACCATTTCTTTGACATTAGTGTAACTTGTTCCGCAGTAAATTGTCCTATGGTGAATTTGCTGTGGTGAGTTGTCTTAGACCCATTTGGAGGGTGCAAAAGGAGCAGAAAGTCCAATTATCGGACTTTAAAAGCAAGTGGGCAATGTTAAGCTTCATCCTTTAAAACTAGATGACATGGAAGTTCAGAAATTATATCTTAAATTAGTGAAATAAACTTCATTACAAATATAATTACTGAGTAGAATGGGAATTTCCTTCAGTAAATTGTCATTTCATCAACTAATTAATTATATTTAAAAGACTGCAACTTTTAAATATGGTGGAGGATGAAAAGAACTTGCTTTTATCTTCATCATCTTTAAGTGGCGTTTACCTAAACGAAATACCTACTAAGTTTTAGGAGAATATTCAGTAGGCTGTATTTCCAATGACAGAATTGGTGGGATCCTTCAAACTCAAACGCTAAGCCAGAGTTCCCCAACCTTTCTGGCTTTGTGGACTGGCCAGGATGGTGGTGGAGGGGATGGTTCAGCGCGCATGGCGGGCAAGCATACACGGATGCGCAGCTCCATTTGTATGAGTGGCAGTCATGCACCGCCACCTGCACAAACGGAGCACTCTCGCCTGCCACTTCCGTGGCCCACTTCCAAAAGGCTCAAGGCCCAGTAGTGGGCTGCAACCCGGGGCTTGGGGATCCCTGCTTTAAGCAATGACACAATTTGCTTAACCTCCTGATCTTGAAATGCATATGAATATTCTGTAGACCAAGAATGTTGCAGAATAGCCTAAAGACTTCTGAAATTCTATGAAATTAGCAGAAGAACTGCTCTATGGGATAAGGAATAGAGATTATTAAAAAGGGATACTATACTAAGCACTAGAAGAATTGGACAAATATTTCTTCAGAAAAAATGTCAATATGTCTTTGATTGATTGATTGCTTTATTGGTATAGAAATAATTTACATATTAGTACAAGCAAAAAGAAGAGAAGACACACTGTTCAACGTTTAACTGTTTGCAGAATTGTGCAATTTGCACGTTCTCTTTTGATGAGTTATTAAGAAATTCACAGCCACAACCAATAAAAGGGAGGGCACAAGAATGATCCAATAAGAGCTGGACTATGTTTGCTTTTTATGAAAAAGAGACATTGGTATTGATTAGCTTGTAGCTTTGGATATTGTTATTTGAGGTACAGGTAGTTTTCAACTTACAACAGTTCATTTAGTGGCTGAACAACAACACTGAAAAAAGTGATTTATGACCATTTTTCACACGTATGACCATTGCAGCATCCACATGGTCACATGATCAAAATTCAGATGCTTGGCAACTGGTTCATATTTATGACGGTTGCAGCATCCTGGGTTCCTATGATTCCCCTTTTGCTACCTTTTGACAAGCAAAGGCAATGGGGAAGCCAGATTTGCTTAACAACTGCAATGATTCACTTAACAATTATAGCAAGAAAGGTCGTAAAATGGGACAAAATTCACTTAACAAATGTCTCATTTAGCAACAAAAATTTTGGACTCAATTGTGGTCTAAGTTGAGGACTACCTGTAGTACGGTAATTTTTATTCAGTTAACAAGCTGCAATTAAATACAAAGACTGAAACAGCCTCACTGCATTATAGTTTGAAGCCTTCATATTGGATGTCCATGCAATAAATATCATTTAAGGCCATTTTTAAATGCATTATTGCTGATCCTTGTCCATACCAAATCTACTATCTCAACAGGAGAGGGGGGGTTCCTCCTACGATATTGCACTTCCAGATGTTTGTTGAATTTGAACTAATTATAAAATGTTTGCATCCCAAACAATTGCTAATAATATTTTGCTACCTAAACTTTGCCATTTGCCCTTCTCTTATGGTGGAGGCACAGGGGTGTAATAAATGAAAGGGAGAAACCAAGTTACTCGTTTTGAATTGAATTTGAATTGAATTGAAAAAAGATCAGAAATCTTAACTGTTAATTGTTTCCCAAATTAAACTAAACTTTATACACAGGGTTAACTTTCCAAAAAGGAGAATTATTTGATGTTGATACTCTCAAAAATAGTTTTTTTAATATACGGGTAGTTGTCGACTTACAACAGTTCATTTAGTGACTGTTCAAAGTTATAACGGCACTGAGAAAGTGACTTATGACCATTTTTCATTCTTATGACCATTGCAGCATCCCCATGGTCACATGATCAAAATTCTGATGCTTGGCAACTGATTCAGGTTATGATGGTTGCAGTATCCTGGGGACATGTGATCACATAATGCAACCTTCTGACAAGCAAAATCAATGGATGTAACCACATACACTTAACAACCAAAATGTTAATAATTTAACAACTGCAGTGATTCACTTAACAAATGTGGCAAGAAAAGACGTAAAGTGGGGCAAAACTCAGTTAACAAATTTCTCACGTAGTAACATAAATGTTGGGTTCAATTTGGTTGTAAGTCGAGGACTACCTGTAGTTCACTAAGATTTCCATATTTCCTGTGAGACAAATGCACATCTTTCATTTTAGTGTTACAGCATTAATACTTTAATGAAGTATAGTTCAGTCCTCTGAGCAACTGGAATTTTGAAAGAACTAATCAATTTATTACATAAACAAACCATGAGGCATAGGGGTAACTCCCATACAAATGAATGAAGAAATACATGACATTTGTCCATTCATGTCTGAAAAGAAAATGTCACTTGGTAGTATTTGCTTTGGCTAGAGACTTCAACCTGAGATCTAACTGACGATATTTACTGTCAGAAACAGAACATATGCTTGTATTTTCCAAGAAACCCCTTTGAAGTTGAGTAATATTTTAACCATTCAACTACTCTTTAATAAACCATTGAAAAGCACATGGCATCAATAAACTGGATATATTTACATACATACATACATACATATAATTTTTCCGATAAGGCACACATTTTTTCTGATAACACCGAAGTATTTTAAGGACAGCTGTACAACATTGGAAAAAGATAAATCTATAAGCATTTCAGTGTTGACAAAGAAAAAGAATTTACACATTTACTTAGAGGACTAATGCAGCCTTCAATATCCCATTATTATATATCTAATACATATAATTTGTGATCTTCTACAATTTATTCTGAAAGTCAATTTGGCTTCATGGTTAAGATTCCAGGTTAAAAACGGAGAGGCCACGAGTTCGAATCCTGCCTTAGACATAAAGCCAGTTGGGTAATCCTGGGACAGGTTCTCTCAGTCCTAGGGAGAAGACAAACCTGAAATCTCACCAAGAAAACCACAGGGATTGGTTCCTGGCAGTTGCCAGGAGTCAGAATTGACTTGAAGGTGCACAGATAAACACAATTTATAGCAGTGAATTTATTTGTGGTGTACTTCATCATTAATTGCTAATGTTCCTAATATCCAGACACTACTGGAGAAAAGTTCTTTAATTGTTCTCTTTCAAGTCAATAAAAAGAATGTTGGATTTCTCTCTTTCATCCAGATCTTCTAAATATAATTTCAGAATTTGTAAGTGAAAGTTTGTGTGATGCAGTATATTACTTTTGCTCATCAGTAAAATGAGTTAATTATTACTCATTAGTAGTAAAATAAAACATTCAGTAAAATTTTACTATTTCAGATTATTTAATCATGAAGGATATAAGAAATTTTGCATTATCTGTTTTGCCTTCAGTGCTAGACTAGTCGCAAAGAGATGTGCCTTCTTCTTCTCCCAGGTGGGTTCAAAGTCACCAAGATGGCTTCTTGGTAGGACAAGATTTGGGTTTCACCACTCCTAGCCTAACTCCTTTACCACCATGCCCCAGCAATTCTCAATTCTACAGATAGAAACAAATAAAACAAATGGTTTTCTAGGTTTTAATTCAGCTATATACAAAGTAATTTTGCTTCCAAAGCAAAACCTTGGTTCTAATGCCTGGTTTTGAAAATTACCTGGAGGATATGGAGACATAGGCATACAGGTGAAAAACAGAAGACCTTATTAAAAGGATACACACTGTATGCCAGGTGTATCTGTATGCCAGCATCATCATGTTTTCAAAAGGAAAAGTAGTAAGAAGGGGATTAGTTGGGTTTAATGGGATGAAGAATTATGAGAAAGCATAGTTACACCGAAGAGATTTATGCTCAGAACAATAGATTTCTGCTACAATGACAGATATAGACACAGATTGCTAAGCAAAACAAACCCATATGTATGTGAGTGTGAGTGTGTGTGTATGTGTGTGCGCGCATATACAGTTGCTATGCACAGGTAGTCCTCAATTTATGACAATTGAAGCCATAATTTCTGTTGTTAAGTGAGACATTTGTTAAGTGAGTTTTGTAAAATGAGTTTTGCCCCATTTTACTTTTTTTTTTTTTGCCACATTTGTTAAGTGAATCACTGCAAGTTGTTAAGCTAGTAACATGGTTGTTAAGTGAATCTGGCTTCCCCACTTGCTTGTCAGAAAGTCACAAAAGCAATCATATGACCCCGGGACTCTGAAACCATCATAAATATGAACCAGTTGCCAAGCATCCAAATTCTGATCACATTACCCTGGGGATGCCTCAACGGTCATTAAGTATGAAAAACAATCGTAAGTCACTTTTTTCAGTGTCGTTATAGTGCTTAACGATCATTAAACGAATGGTTGTAAGTTGAGGACTATCTGTATTCAAACTTGGTCCATCACTCCCTAACACATGATTGTTTCTAGAATCATTTCAGTGACTATTTAAGGGGTCAATTTCCCCATTCTAGGCTGAAGAATGAACTTTCAGCATGAGACATGAACAGCTGCCTCTTCTAAGTGGTTTGGGAAGGGCAGTCCCTTAGAGGAGCAAAAGGAAAGAGAAACCGGATGTCTATCACATCGTTCCATCAATATCAGGGAGCATACTGTAATCTTTAATAAAATACATTGCTTAATGTTTAACAGACAAA
Source organism: Pseudoxyrhopus heterurus (assembly GCA_032468235.1). Lineage (NCBI taxonomy): Eukaryota > Metazoa > Chordata > Lepidosauria > Squamata > Pseudoxyrhopus > Pseudoxyrhopus heterurus. The sequence continues at coordinate 99,065 of JANHJO010003352.1, read as the reverse complement.
ATAAATTGCTCAGCATCAGTTCTTTGATAGTGAAAGTTCAGACTTGGAGAAACGTGCAGGTTCATGACAACCAGTTCTTGGAGAAGGCCTGGCATGAACATATAGTACGTAGTAGTGATGGCAGTCAGTGTATCTTACATTTTAAAGTAGGGATGTTCAATTTTTGGCCAGTCAAGGGCCTTCTATAGTTTTAGGAGGAGCAAGAGCTGTAATCTATGGGGTTACATCATACACATGGGTGTTTTCGGTGTGTGAATTGGGAGACGGATTTATTTCTGCTACCACCTGCCTAAAAATGGCAGGAAACCATTCTACCAATTTGTTGGATGTGGTCAGAAAGGAACACAGCAGCCACAAAACCCAGCTTTTTTGCTGTTGCCTCAGGTTGCTCCCCCAGAGGAGCCCTGAGTAAAGGGATCATATCAGAGAAATACCGTAACTTCTCAATGTTGAAGTGAAAGGAGATGGTTCTGCTTTGTGTCTATATGTAAGAGCTCCCTGCAGCTGTCTGTTGCAACCTGTGTTGAACTTTTTCTCTAGATTTTTTAGCACATAAAAATGCTGCGAATAGCTTCAGAATGGGAGATGTGCTGCTTAATAACCTTTTACTTCATGGATAAAAGGAGCTGGTGGAGGAGGACATCCCTAAGACGAGTGCTTTAGAGTGTAGCCACAGCTTTGCCAATGGCCGCCATCTTTCTACTCACTGGCAGATGGGAAAGGAAGATAGCCTGGACCCCAAATCTCAACCTACCTTTCTAGCTAGATTTTTTTACACTAATCCTCCTCCCATCTTCATATATCCCTCCCGCCACACACATCTACCCTTGGGGGGGGGGGGTTGCCTTGAATTCTTTGTCCACTAAGCCGTTTTATGTGATCTATGAGCCTGCTCCTGCCTGTGTGGGTGATTAACCTGTAATTTGGGAAAAGAGGTGGGTGGTACAATGGAGAATTACGATTTCTGTAATTCTCTAAGTTTTCCTTCTTGCCCAGTGCAGCAGAGTCTGTATGGATTAAAGGACTGATGGTTATAGGTTCAAGGAATGGAAGAGGAACCAAGAACTAGCTGTAGTTTCCAGCTGTTTCGTTCATGGTTGGCTGGGGAATTCTGGGAGGTGGAGTCCACAAGTCTTAAAAGTTGCCAAGGTTGAACAGCCCTGCTGTAGAGAAAAGGTTTAACACAGTTTGCAACTGACAGGTGCAGGGAGCTCTTACATACACCCATAAAGCAAAACCATCTCCTTTCACTTCAACATTAAGAAGTGATATGTGCGATTTGGTGATCCTTAGCAGAGGTTCCACAACGTTTACAAAGTAATAAGGATCGCCAATCTGATCATTGGTCTCCTCTGAAACAAATCTGTATTGGACTCCAGTATGGGGATCTATACTGGGAAATGCAGTTACACATCTGGAGGCTACTCTGCTGTGAAAGGCTGATGTACAGGATTGTAGCATAACGGGGGGGGGGGGGAATCTTCCTACTTATTTTGTCTAAACTGGCCTTTTATAGATATCTCTCTTATTTTATTTTATTTATTTTATTTCATCCTATTTCATCTTTATTATTATTTTTATAAATAACTCAGGGTGGCGAATATACTTAATGTTCCTTCCTCCTCCTATTTCCTCACACAATATCAGCCCTGTGAGGTGGGTTGAATTGAGAGACTATGTCTGGCCCAAAATCACCCAGCTAGCTTTCGTGCCCAAGGTAGGACTAGAACTCACCCCAAAATTGAGTCCCCAGCCAGACTAAGCTGGGTCATGCCAAGGTTACTGACTACTTTTGAAAACAAGAGATTAAAACAGATAAATGGGGAAAAGGGCAAGAGAGGAAAAAGCAGCAGATTTGCCAGATCGCTTCCAAAGTGTAGGCTGATTAGGCAACATGGTGCCTTCCAGGGGTTTTGGATGTTATCCATGTCAGCTGGCTAATGCCCAGACTGTAGTATTTTTAAATCAATGCATCTGAAAAGCATTAGGTTGGCATTATCCCTTGATCGTTGTCTAGCATGTTGATATTAAGATGCATGTCCAATGGAATGGGCGTACTCCAGATCCCATCTTTAAAGCAATGCCATCTGATGGACTCAAATGTTGTGGTTTTTTTCTATTGCCGTGTTTGCCCTCTGCAATTGTAACATTCACCCATCCTCAGTTTGAATATCCCTGACCTGCTGTCCTTTAAACAGGGCTTGAAGACCTGGCTCTTACCCAGGCACGGGGTTAAGTCAGGCATCTGTCCACCTGAATGAGATTGTTCTGGATTCTGTTTTTAATTTGTATGCCATCCAGAGCTGTTGTATGTTGGGCAGCCTTACCAGCCTGACAAATAAATATTGAAGCAAGCTAGGTCTTTGCCTATAGTGCAAAAAAAGGATCTCATGTCCATGTATTAAACAGGCATGTAATTTTCATCATTCTTCCACTTTTCATCCAGCTATTTAAAATGTGCAACAATCTTGCAAGGAACAATTGCAAGCAAAGTTTATAAGTCTATAAAACGAAATGAGAGGCACAGGGTGTGCAAGTAGTATCAATTATTTCAATAAGTCTCTGAATGGGAAAATGAATATCTATGAGTCATAATAATTTCAACTATCCTCTTTGACTTATTTAATTTCTGTGTATTTGCAACTTATTTGCAATTTTAGTCTCCAGTTATTTATTAAATTTGAAAGAGAAATAGGATTCTAAATTCGACATAGTTTTCTAGAAAGGACCAAATTATCTCTCACTTATTCATTCCATTATGCCTTTTCTTCCAAATGTTCTTGTGTTCAGTAGCAAGGACTCCTTTAATCACAATATTGACCAGAATTCTCAGCCATAAATAACTGCTATTCACAATATAACTGACTTGTTTCCCTGCGTTATCATTACATTACATGCATGAGAATTTTGAAAGAATGTCTTGCTCACTAATTAGTCAAATAGCATTATCCAAAACTTAGAGACCTCTCTTATCCCCCTCAAATTAAAACAAAAGAGCCTGGAAAGAAAATGAGCTTAGGCAAACCCATTACTGATCTCTTTATTTTCATTTATTTTTAATTGAAAATATAATATTTTTCTATTTTGCTTAGGATACCCTTTCCTATAAAAATGCTTTAGCATAGTAACTATCCGGGGCCAAAATATTTAGATTGTGATTTACATTAGAGGTATCAAACCTAGGTCACAAACCTCCAGACCGCTTTTAAGTGGGAGCTAAGGTTGTCCAATTTAGCCACAATTCTTACAGCCAACACTCTAATTTTTTCTTCTTCCTCTGTCAACATATCAGAGATATCAACATTTTGTTATTTTTGCATTTTATTGCCTGCAAAATTAAATATTATATATGATTCTATATCATAAAAGGCTGAATGTACTATAAAAGACCTGCATTTAAGTTTCAAAGCTTGAAGTCTGTTAACACAGATTGCTTTTTTAAAACAGCAACATCAAAATCAAAAGGCATGCAAAGCTATCATTGATCTGCTGGGCCATGAAATCCATAGTAAATAATTCATATAGACTAGAATTCTGTCAAAGTGCCAGCATGTCGGAATTTTAGAATTTCAGACTGAGATGTGCTACCGGTAAAACCCAAGTCACTATCAGAAGAAAGTCAAAACGTCTGATGGCCTGGCATGATAACAAAGGTGAGCACTCGTAGGAATGGCGATTTTAACATTTTATCTAATTATTATGGAACACAAGAAAATATTACCTTTAAACAACTGCGTCTGATTATATATAGCCCTCCTGTATTCCTGTTTATGGTTTAACAGAGCTGTAAGTTCAGAACAAGTTGTTTTCCACAGCTCATCAGAGGCAGCGCATAATCCTATGAGACTAAAATCCTATGCATGCTTATTTGGGGATCATATCACTGAATGCAGCGAGACCTGCTTTGTGTCAAATGGCACAGGACTGTGTTGTGTATAAAACAATATTGATCACAAATATTTAAAAAAATATCCTGAGGTGTAATTTTCGTAGAAATGTTGATACCTGAGCGGGAATTACTCTCTAAAGTAGTATAGAATTAATTCTACAATTACATCATTCTATGATCTGATACCCAGAGGGACTTCTGCCCAAGTAAATATGACCACTATTGTGTCATTAGAATCTCTATGCTGGAACATGAATATCCTAAACTCTTCCATATGTTTTCAGTTTCATGGTTCCCAGTTGGGCATCCGGGATTAAACAAACTGAACAATTAAATGAATGACACAATAATCAATTCTCCCTGCCAGACTTCAGCAGTTAAAAAAGGATATAATGGGCTAATTTTTGCTTTAAATGAGTTTCTTACATTTCTTTTCTATAGTATTACAAAATGCTTGTAATAATTTACAACCAGGTTGTGGCAACTGTTCCTCTAAACCATCCCATCTGTCATTCAAATAATGTAGGTTTTAGTATCTACAATAGGGACTTTCCACTTTGCTAGAAATAATAAAACAGAGTATAAGAAAAAGTTAAAAATTAGGGATAAAATAAATTCTAAAACGAGATTAAGGGTTAGAGAAAGAGATGGTTCTTTGCAGACCTGCTAAACCCTGAGGCTCTTAAAGGAGTTGCTCTTTATTGTCCTGTATAACTATGAATATAATACAGGATAATAAATTACTATTTTATAATGTATAAAATAATTTATGTAATTATTAAAATTTTATAATGTATAGATACTGTGTTACTATTATCCTTCTCATATTTCCTATTACCTATTTCCTTAGCTTCTTATGACTATAACTTTTTGTTTGTATCTTATGATTTATGTTGATTGCTTATTTAGTATCCTGTGACTATCACTGAGTGTCATAGGATGATTGTATTTTATGATTATGATCATGATTTATCATTTGTTGTTTGCATGTACACTGAAAGCTTATGCATAAATTCCTTGTGTGTCCAATCACACTTGACCAATAAAGAATATTCTATTCTGGTGTGAGCTCCAAGCTTGGCAACTGGTTGCAAACGTTTCGTCACCATTTGAGGAGACATCGTCAGTGCGCTTTGAATTGTTCATTTGTCAATTGTTC
>JANHJO010003352.1:27415-54327 GCA_032468235.1 Pseudoxyrhopus heterurus | reverse complement strand
TCCACTGTGCTTCTATTGATGTTGAATTGAAGATTTTCCTAAAACGTCTGAGTAACAGCAATATGCCATATGTGGGATTGAGAGGACATTTTTGCAAAATGCCTGTAGTTAACATAAATAGCAGAAGACCATGGCCCCTAATCTGAAGGTTAGGGGGAAGATCTATGCATTCCCCATTATCTCTAACTTCCCAATTGCTGAAAAAATGAAGGCCAGTTTCCAACTGCACCTTATCAACAAAAATACAATTCAAGATGCCTTGGCAGCCTTGGGTCTAACCAATAGGACTACTATCTTTGGAACATGGCATGGGGCTATGGTTACTATCAAAGGGCCACACTGGTAGTGGCAAACACTCACCTTAAAACATAGGTAAAAATGATTGAAGAAATCCAAATTGGGTGTCTTATTAAAATAGCAAAATTACAGCAATCATTGGGCTCCCAACTAGCAGAAGCTAGCACAGATGCTGATCAGAAAAGATCTTCAGGTTTGCAAAGAATGGAAAGGGCATAAAGACAGTTCAGTCTCCTCATAGGAATACTTTACAACTGTAAATTGTAAATAATTTACAAAGAAATTGGATGGGATTGCCCAAGGCATCTTGGCTGTCCTCCTATCTGATAACAAGAACATTTTGTATTGCTATGCCACTTAGCTTAACAATAACACAAATGCTATAATAACTGACATTTTTTGTTATTTTAAACAGATGACCCTCATTGCATCTCAGGGGGAGCATAAAGGCATTCCCTATCTAAATCTTTGAGGAAGTTGCCATTGTAAAGGTATATAATTGTAAATCAAAGCCATCCATCACTTAGGAAGGACATATGCCTGAGGGGGTTGGTTTGAAATGAACAGAAAAAAGCTTCAACAGTTAAATCAATTGTGACTGACCTGTATCCAACAAAGAGAGGGGATAGAAAAAATTCAGAGATTCAGCTAATACAAGTTATTGAACTTATACAAATTTATGCATAGACATATAAGATTATTTATGCAGGTTGAAGTATAAAGAATAGACCTTTCAATGCTGTCTCCAGATAACAAATAGAGCCTGTTGTGGTTATTGTTTGGGGAAGTTGCTCATGCCAAAGCCTTGTTTGTGAGAGATTAAATATGTGGGTTAGGGTGTTAATTTAAATTTAAGTGCAACTATGAATCAGAAGGAGGTGCAATTCTTGCTGATTATGTGATTCTATTACTGAAAAAAAAAACACCTGAACATTATTTTCTCAGAATCAGAGCTGGCTTATGCACAGCAGCCTGAATTAGTCAGCTTGTGTTTCAGATCTAGAAAAGATGACTATCAATTCACAATGTAGGCAAAACAACCCTAAGAATGACTGCAGGTAGGAACTGCTATAACAATAAAGGAAAAGGTAGTTGAATGTTAGTAGGAAGGCAAGATAATATCTATGGGCTGCCTTAACACCAGTCTCTCTGCCAACCTTGATAACATGGCTAACATGCTGTTAATAAGTACCAGATTAGTTAACAGAAAAGTGTTTGCATCCACAATATCTTCCAAGAAATATATCAACTTTGCTTAATTAACTGATTGATAGAAGGGACTTGCATTAGTCTTTTACAAATGCACACTCTGGTTTTAAGTGTGTGTATCAACTGGAGCTTCCAGGCAGGAGAAAAGGATGTCTTTTAATCTCTAAGAAAGTCATTCATCTGCTCAGGTATCCTGGTCTGCATTTCCACTGTGCTGGGAAAATGAGACAGGACTGAGATTGAGCTGGTGTACCCTCTACCTCACTGCTCAAGAGCTTACGTCTATCTCACTGCTCAAGAGCTTACCATAGTAGCCAAGAGGCACTATGGGAAATATACAAGCGCCAATAGTGGACATTACGCACAAACAAAGAGAGAAAAGGATCGTAAATAAGCACATTTCATAAACACTATTCAAGACAGTCCCAAGTAAAACAGAAGAGACTGTATGGGGTATGCAAAGGGTGATCTTCATAGGATTAAATTTGGATGGGGTAAATCTAATACCTGCTCAGTACACGAATTCAAAGTAAACATTCCCTCAAAAGATTATTCTACCCTTTGCTGGAACATATTCAGCAAAAGTTTTTCTGGGTAATTAGTTCCACTGTCAAGCTGCTCTTATTGACAGAACAAGACTTCCCAATATAATAGCTGCCTTCCTGTAATTGAAATCCATTATTCCACCTCCTACACGCTGGAATGAGAGAGAACAGGTTTTTATTATCATTTATCATCTGATTATACCAGATCTTTATTTTGTACAACTTAAGACAGTGTATGTAATGCTTCCTCCCATTAGCCTCACAACTACCTACTGAGGTGGATTATGCTGAGTGTATGTGACTGGCCCAAAGTCACCCAGCTGGCTTTCATGCCTAAGGGAGTGCTAGAACTCCCAGACTCCCAAATACTAATCCAGTCTTTTAACCATTACACAAACTGGCTCTTTATCTTTTGAGCAACATCTTTCAGCTATTTGAAAATTGTAATAATATTTCCCCTATTCCAAACCTGTCTGTTTCCTCAAGGCTAGGTCTTAGAATATTTCTTTGTAATTTCTAAATCCCTAGAAATTGTGATTTCTAGGGATTAGATTGTGATTTTCACTGTTCTGCTATGAATTTGTTTCAGTTTTTCTAAACATTTAAAAAATGTGGAGTCCCAAAACTGGACAAAATACTTAAGTACCGTGACCAAAAAACCTGAAATGATTTCTTCCTGTGAATTTAGAACATATTTCTGTTAATTGGCCTAAAATAATTTGTGTTTTAAATAAATACTTGAGTACACATCTTTTTATAATAATTTAAGTCCCAATTGTTACCATTCTGTTTCTATTAAAAAGAACAGTTTGTGCAATATTTTAAATTTTGCTCTCTAACATCAAAGTAGTTCTATCGATGGGTAGTCCTAGAAGGGTAAGAACTAAATGAAATATCTACTGTTGCAGAGATCTTTTAAGTTGCATCAAAATAATGTTGAATGTTGAGAAAGTGAGCATACCATAGAAATGTTATTAGCCCCACACTTCTCTGGGAACAAAAAGCAGCCCCTGTCCACTTGAGTTTAGCAGACACTACAAGGTAAATCATAACACATCAATCAAGAATATTTAAAGAATATACTTCACCTTTTTCACAGCTGTGGGGCTGCTGTCAGCACTGTGAACGGGACTAACGGTAGGGCTTGGGTATTCTGGCGGAATGCACCTTGCCATGTACACATTATAGTCTAAAAGTATTTTCTGCCTGATGTTGGAACCCAGGTCCTTCAGCTTTGGTTGAGGAAGGATTTCTTCTACACTTCCTTTACTGCTGCTGCGGCTGTGTGTAAGAATCCCAGACTGGCTATTGGATCGACTGTGTCCTGGCAAGAAGCCTGAATACAATAAGAAGGAAAAACAAGGGGTAAAACATCAATACATAATGGAACATATAAATGAAACAGAATGAAAAACAGAAGTTTACGATGCCAATACTCAAGCAAATTACGAAGCCAATACTCAAGCAGATTGTCAATATGACAAGGCAGTAAACATACACCATGATTTAATCTATTCATTATGGAAGTAGATACATCACTATTCCACACCAATCTATTCAAGATTATACTGTATGATAGTTTTGACTTTAATGTAAACCACAGGAAATATCCAGGGGTGGGTTTTTACCGGTTTGGCTCAGTTCGGGCAAACCCCTTGTTCCGATTCTGCGTGGTTCAGAGAACCAGCAAATCGGACCACTGGCTGGCCCCACCCCCGCCTGTTTTTCGGGCTGTTTTTGGCCATTTTTGGACAAAAAAAGGCCCCCCAAAACAGCCTGAAAATGGCCCCAAAACAGGCTGACAAATTGGCGGGGCGGGGTCAGCCAGTGGTGGGATTAGCCCCAACCAGCTGAATCTACCTCTTCCTTTGAGGCGAGTGGCCAGGAGGCGGGGCTGGGTGTGATCTGTGACATCACCCAGTCACATGACCAACTAGCCACGCCCACAGAACTGGTTGTTTAAAAAATTGAATCCCTCCATTGGAAATATTCAAATGGTAGCCAAATGGTAAATAAACTATCTGGTCATACATCTTTTTCAGTACCAGATATATATATAAAGACAACAATCCTTAATTTAAAACAGGTTGTAGCAATGTTTACAAGAAACTTTCTGAAAATAAATAATAATAAATAGAACAGAGAGAATTTTAGAAGAAAGATGACACCCGAGGATGTCTCTACACCACATCTGATATGCTGAACAATTATAGACTAGAAAAGAACCTGAATGTAAGCAAAGCTAAAAATCCAAGAATCATGAATGTCAGCAAATAAAATCAAACACACTCACACCTACTAGCCTCAATTTAAATGTTTAACAAGACTGAGTAGGTGGAATCACTTTCAATTATCATTCCCACTTCTGTGAAAGGTTTTCCATAAAATGGGTTAAGAGGAAACATTTCTCAACTACACTTTTTCATAAGCTTGGCCAAATGTTTATATATAAAGAGTGCGAATATTTTGCAAACAGATAACTTGAAGGTTGATTTGGAATAAAAGGAAAGACTTTGTAAATTGTGTTTGAACAATATGCATTGTGTTTAATGAAATACATTTCAGTTGTTTTAAAAAGAATAAAAACTGAGATGTTTACTTCCCTAAACATCCTCTGTAATTACTGCTGTATTAAATGCTCAAAGGTTCAATTATGGCCAAATTTCCAAGCCCTACTAACTTTAAAGAGATAGCTTAAAATTTTTTTGGTGAGCCACAATTCTAAAAATGAATGTTAAAAAATATTACAAAAAAGAGGGTATAGAGGATGTGTAGGAAGAGATGAAGAATTATATTAACCATTAATTGCTGTATTCTATCTATCTATCTATCTATCTATCTATCTATCTATCTATCTATCTATCTATCTCACATTTAAAGATTTGAGAACTTTGGCAGGAAGTCTAATATTCCTATAACGTTAAAACGTATAAAATCGTACCATGATGAATCCACAAGATAACTGAACTACATATTTAGTATTAATAAAGTAAAATTAAGTCCCTTCAAGAAACAACCTTTAAAATACTTTTGCCTAAAATGTATGTGTATTATTTCTAGAAATATATTGGAGTCTCATTTCATTTTAAATTATTATTCTGCAAAAAAAAAAAAAAAGACAGATTAATTCCATGTTTACTTAAATCAAACACTTATATAAGGCAGGACATTAGAATGTAGTTTTGTTAAAATTTAATGTCTTTAGAAGAGTTATTTCTTAATCATGCAATAGCAATAGCACTTAAGACTTGTATACCACCCTATAGCGCTTTACAGTACTCTCTGAATAGTTTACAAATGTCAGCATATTGCCCCAACAATCTGGGCCCTCATTTTACTGACCTCAGAAGGATGAGTCAACCTTGAGCCCCCTCAGGATCAAATTCCAGACTGTGGGCAGAGTTAGCCAGCAATCCTGCATTCTAACCATTGTGCTACCAGGGCTCCAGATTAATCCCAATTAATCCTTAGTAAGATGATGTTTTGACCTTATTACACGAAGTCTCAACAGAATAAGCAAACAGGTACCTACCTGACTTGTTTCCCCAAACGACAATTGGTTTTTTTTCTTCAGATTTTAATTTGTGGGCGACAAGGAATCTCCTAAACCATTCTTCTTTCTCTCGACCTGTCCTTGCAAATAAATAAAGCACTTGGTTCTTCTGGGTCCCAGACTTTGCGCCATCCTGAGAGGGTTTCCAAATTTCTTCACTGCTTAGGTTTTCTTTTTCTACAGAGATTTTTTCTTCTGAGGTTTCTTTATCAGTCTGGGCTTTGGCCATGAAATTGTCTTGCCTCCCAAGCTCAATGCAGATTGGATACTTTTTATTCCAGACTCGTTTTCGAGCCAAACTTTTGGGAACCAAATAAATCTGCAAACCAAGTTGTGAGAGAGTTTCACATTTTATCTCATTAGAGAAGAGAATTTAGAATACTAATGCATTGCCATAATCAAAGAAACAATCAAGTCAAAACAATGTTGGCAAAGCTGCCTGCCCAATATTCAGGAGTGATAAAATATGGATTAGGAACTGTAATTCTGGAACAAATAATATTTGGGCTTCTTTTGTCTTTTCTTTGACAGGTTGGAAACACTTGGTGTGGGGCAAATCTCTACTTTTTTTTTTTACTACTATACTTCCTTCCCTGCAAAAATCTGGAAAACAAGGCTTAAGGATTATGGTGGTCTGAAGAGCAGCCATAGCAAGTTTTATGGGAATGTGTGTGCATGTGCACTGAATAATTGCTACCTGTAATTTCATCAGCAGTCATGAAGCATTCAATTTTACAATTAACTGAACTATCCAATGTTTATTTTAAACCATTTTATTCTGTTTATACAAATAATTTAAAGATCATGGCAGACAGGGCCAGAGAGGATTTCAGATGTTAGTAGAAACTTCACTCATTCTTTGAAAGGATTATAAGCATGGTAAAATGACAATCTGTCAAACCTAGATAATATCACAAGACATGGAGCTGGCATTAAAAACAGTACCAATAACTCTGGGAATTAGACAAAAGGGTTTTTGTCTAATGAGTTTTGCTCAATAGGATGAATTCCTCCTGTCCACCATTCCTCCCTTCCCCTCCCCTCCCCTTTAATGTGAAGAGGCAGGGATACCAGTAGCAAGAAGATATTATTCCGAGAATTCCTATAAACTGTAGGACAAATGATTTCTCCAAGGTTCACAGATCTTATAAGTTAGCAGCTGTCTGCTTCATTCAAACTGCAATAATTCAGATGAAAAAAACAATGTAGAACAGAAATCCAAACATTGCCAGATAGAAATTATTAATTCTGAACTCACCTTACTATCTGTAAGATCATAAATTTTCTGGCTAATGTAGGTAACTTCTGGCTTGGTTTCATTGTAAAAAGCTCTTCTGGAAATATTTTTGTTAGGTTTTGAAAGTCTCAGGGTGCTTCCTTCGAGTCTCACAAAAATAGAGTGAGTCAACGTAGCATGATAGGTTTCTGGATCATAATTGTAGATCTCATTCATCCAGCCCTACAGAGATTAAAGAAATAAAGAGATTTTCCATTTTAAGACAAAATTAATAAGAGGTGTTGATTGCTGACATCTTGAATCATTTTAGTCAGTTGGGTGTATGAGCTGAGTTTGAGTTAAGATTGTAACTTTCACATTTCCTACATAGTAAAAGTCTTCCAAAAGATCTAGAGGACAGTTGATTAGTGAAGGCTGACCTAAATGAATTCCCAACAAAAAAGAAGTGCATTTTACCTTTGGAAAAATATATTGCACATATATTGTGTGTGTCACAACAAGAGTAGGTGGCACCTGTATTTCACAGCAGATTGAATGCACTTCTTCTATAATTACTGGAAAGAGATAGATTTTTAAATATTAAAACTTGAATGGGATAGACAAGTAAGGATGGCATAAGATGGTCTACTTGGAATGCTTGCTTGTTTCTTCCTAGCTAGCAAAGCCATGAATCAATCAGGATATAGCTCAATAGCTGTACTGGGAAGGAAGATACCTCAGTACAAAGGATACCTGGCACTCCAAATTCTCAAGAACTGTATTTCTTACACATATTGTTTTCACCTCCCTGTATATATATGTCATATCCTTGTCCTTAACATGCTACCCAAATGCCTCTGACATGTAATTCTAATATATCGATTTTCACTCATGTTAGAAGTAAGTAGTGCTACAGAAGTCAGATGCTACAATGCAGCCTTCTAATCTTCTGAATGACTGCTGTACATGAGGTCATCCACTAATCCCATGATACCATTCAAAGAGCTGCAGCTGAACTCTTTGGCTTTGGAATATACTACCGTAGTTAAGAGCGGGAATAAGAGTGGGGTTCTTACAAAAGCAAACTACTTTTACTTTAAGACCATACCAAATCTTAAAAATGACCCAAAACTGTATTAGTCCAGTTTGTTACTGAAATTTGGTAATGCAATATGAGGGTGCAAGAGGGTGAGAGATGAACTATGGCTGGCCCTTCTGCCTTAGGTCATACACTATGATCCTAAGCTCAACAGGGCTAATTGGTGAGACTGCAGTGTACATAAAAGGACTATTTAAAAACAAAAATATTGTACAGATAAGGAATTGCCAACTATTGTAATTAAATTAGCATGCTCTTTCTTTGCTACATGCAACTTGGTGCATTTCTAAACTTATGTAAAATAGTCCCAGCATGCATGAAGCAACTCTATGCCTCTGTATTATGTCACATAACTCATCAATTAATTACAAAGGTATAGTATGTACTTTCTGAGAGCAAGAAGAAAAAGTCCATAAAAGTATATCATTTTACAGCAGGATATAAGCCTAGTCCAGGGGTGTCAAACTCACATCGTCGTCAAACTCACAGTGTCACATGAGCTATCAGGACTTTTCCCCCTTTTGCTAAACTGGGCGTGGGCATGTCCAGCGCATGACACATCCGGCCTGTGGGCCAGGAGTTTGACAGTCCTGGACTAGTCTGTCTTCTACATAAAGGGATACCTTTTAGACATGCCTCTCTCATTGCCTGTTCTCCATATTGCTGTCCTTACATTTAATTAGATAACAGAAAAACCATATGCTGTACTATTGATTTATTATACTGTACTATTGATTTATTATAAAGTTTACTCATTTGCCGACAACACAGAAGCAATGGCTTATCTGATGCTAATTTGGTGGCCATTTTCCAAGAGCTGCTATGGAGTACTATCCAGTTTTATAGGCCTCCAAAATATTTCCCAATTCTGATTTTAAAATAATTATTAATTCTAATTTAATTCTAAAATAAGAATTTTCAGAAATAACTGTTTATAGGTAGTCCTTGACTTAGGACCGGTCATTTAATGACTGTTCCTTGTACAGTTGTACAGTCTGTAAATTTGAGGAATCCCTATAGTTATATAGAATAATATTACAAACCTTCAAAATAAATAAAATTTGAAGAGCAAAAACAAACCAATCTGACTCAACGAAGTAAAGACTGCCTTGTTTCCTGTGCTTCTGGTGCTATGCAAAGACAGGCAACCGATCCTACTGACATTTGGGAGCAAACTTTCATACTTTTTTACCTCTTTTTTTCTACATCATTCCCCCCTTAGGTGCACATATTAACTTCTTCATTTCTTTGCAAACTTTTCCTAAAAGATGAGTGGTAGATATTACTATAATGTTTTAAAGAAATCACTCAGCCATGGCTGGAACACAAAAGAACCTCTCTTCCTTGGTTCAGTCAAGACGAAGCTAAGCTAGAGACTTAAAGGCATTCACAACAACAGTGAATTACACCTGGAAACATATTCCTATAATTATATGAGGAAAGTGCCAATATGCAGTAGGGGGTCATCCTTTCTTTTTGTCTGTTAACAATCTTCAAAATGGCTATTTCCTTTATATGCTTAGGACCTCATATTCTACAGATAAGACTATATTGCACAATTAAAGCTGAACTGTAGCATTTTTCCACTTGCCTCCAGGTGTGCTTGAGAAGTTACCAAGGGTGACCATTTGAGAGCACTTATTCCTATCAGATCTGTCACTGGCTCCCCTGGGCAACTGACCAATAACAGATTGAACAATGGAAGTCATGTCTGCTCACACCCAGGCTCCATTGCTTCCAGGATAAAATCTCTTTCAAGGCTACAAACCGTTTAAGAGATGCTTACAAGGAACAAAGAATCCGTTTTTTTTCCCTTCTAGTGCCACACCTAGAGTTTGAACTGAAAACTTCGCCTGCAACAGTTGCATTTATCAGTACTACTTCGAATTTCAGAAGCAGTAGGTGCTCTTTATCAATGGCAATATTCCAGACAATTTATTTACACACATATGGATCAGGGCTGCCACAGCTTTTTTCAATTATCAAGAGCTACTTTGCTTGAATTGTTCTACTGGACACAGTTAATTTACTTTTAGTGGATTAAACATGAAGGAATAGCTACAGTAGTAAATAATCAGTGATGTTGGGCAACTTTTACTTTAATATAACCTGAATGTGTTAAAAAAGGGGGGGGAGGGGAAAATAAGTAACAGGGCAAGGGGAGTCAAAATCTAAAGTTGCGTTTTAATTTACTATACTCCTCTAAACTGGTGTTTACCATATACAGGTAGTCCTTGACTTACAACTACAATTGAGACTAAAATTTATGTTGCTAAGTGAAAAACTTGTTGGGATTTGCCCCATTTTATGACTTTCCTTGCCACATTTGTTAAATGAATCACTGCAAATGTTAAGTTAATAACATGGTTGTTAAGTGAAGCTGACATCCCGCCTTGACTTTACACATTCATTAGAAGGGTCGCAAAAGGAGATCACATGACCCCAGGACACGGCAACAGTCATAGCCAGTTGCCAAGTGTCTGAATTTTGATCACGTGACCACAGGGATGCTTCAACGGTCTAAGTGTGAAAAGTTGTAACTTTGAACCGTCACTACACAAATTGTTGTAAGTCAAGGACTACCTATATGTTAGGCTATAATTCCCAAAATCTCCAACCCACAGCAGTGTGTACTGCCTAGCAGTAATGTGAAAACTAGGCAAGGCTCAGAATGCAAAGGTCAAAAAGTGGTCCAAAGTATGTAGGGTAGAGTTTTTCAACTTTGGCAACTTTAAACCAGCCATTCCTTCAAGCTACTTAATCCCAGGTAAAAGATATATTCAGCTTAAAAGAATTGCAGACAGTTACTACAGTACATTCATATTCTGCATATTCTGAACCCTTTTTTTTTGTTAAGGTATGCAGAGTGCCACCCAAGTAAATATACCATCCATAGGAAAAGATTATTCTCCAAGGATACATGAATATATGAATCATACCAAATGACACATGTAATCCTAATAAACCTGTTCCAGGAAACAACCAACCTAGAAATATTATGCAAATCCAATCAAGAAAAGTTTAACAGCATTCTGAATTATTGTCAATAATAATTCAAGGGTTTGGTCTTCACATAAGATTTGATATAAAAAAGCACAATAATGTCCACTGACATAAAACAAAATATTCTGCTTTATTTCTCCGACAAAGGTCATTCTACTGTTTTATTTGTGCTTTTTCCCTTCTCTGTTCTCACCCCTATTCTCTCTTTTTTCACCAATAACCATACAACAACCATCTGTGCAGCTATGAAGCCAAAATATTTCCCTAGAATTCTTCATGTTATATTTGGTAAACATTTTTTTCTTTCAAACCTTACTAAAATATTTAGAATCCATAGAATAGCCTCAGAGTGGGTGCTGGAGGGTTAATTATTGTGGCTTCACCCTATTTCTTTGCTTATAGCACTACCACTAGCACTTATATACCACTTCATAGTGCTTTTTAGCCCTCTCTAAGCGGTTTACAAAGTCAGCATATTGCCCTCAACAATCTGGGTCCTCATTTTACCGACCTTGGAAGGATGGAAGGCTGAGTCAACCTTGTGCGGGTTAGACTCGAACTGCCAAACTGCTGGCAACCGGTAGTCAGCAGAAGTAACCTGCAGTACTGCACTCTAATCACTGCACCACCACGGCTCTTATGTATATCATATTAACGTATTATGTATATCAACTTATGTATATCAAATTAACTTATTAATTTATAGAACTTCTAATTTTCACCTAATTCTTCTCCTAGGTTTGTAGGGTATTTGCATAGCTACTAATTTTCTATGGGATAGGAAATCTTTAGTGCATTTTGAATTATTCCACAAAAAGAGCCAGAAATAACAATTCCCTAACTAGTAGGCCAATTGTACATTAATCAGCTGTGCGCCCTACACTTCAGTTAAGTCATGGTGCCTGTCTTCCAGAATGAGGTACCTCCTGAGATCCTTCATAGTGTCCCAAAGGGTTTTAAAGACCTGGCTCTTCTCCCAAGCATTTGGTGGTTGGTACTCTTTGTGGGTGTTTGACATGTTTGTGTTGTTTGCCATCTTGTTATCGTTGTATTATAGTTTTAATTGTATATTGCTCTTTTTGTTTTTATGCTATGAGCTGACCTGAGTTGACTGGAGTGAGGCGATGCCTGTCAAATTAAATAAATAAATGCTCCTTTGTATCAGCCCTTGGCTGCGTATTATGTGAGATCACATAAATATGGGAATGGAGGTATACCAGCAGTACTTCTATATACAGAAGCTGACCAGATTAATAGCTCCATGGTACTTCCATGGTGATGAAAGGACAATACTCTCCATCCACAAAGGACAACAGGGAAGTTGACAGAGCAACAGGATATGACATAGCAGATACAGAACCTGAGAGGAATACCTTGTTGTTAATGATAGAGCATGTAGAATAACAAGTGGTTAAGATACATACAGAGAAAGGAAACACAAAGTCAAAACATGATTTTACATTTTCTTTCATAAAGTTTAATAGCAATTCACATCTATCAAAAAGAAACACCATCATTTTAGACACTAAAATAGTATCCTGGGATACTGTTTAAGGAGAACACTCTTGTAGGCAAAACTTTCTATTTTCCTGCCCCAGCAAATCTGCACACCAGGCTTAGCACAGAAACATGGAAAACTGAACAATGCATTTATACAAATTGCATAAACCGCTTAAAAATCAAATCATGGGCACCACTGGAACAGTCTTTTGAGAGGGAGAAAAGATTCTAAGCCTTTTTATAAGGAATACTAGAATTAACTTTCAGTACACAAATTAAATTCATGCCTTTGCTTGCACAAGCCTTCAGTATTTAAGAAGCATACTGTAGTTATTAAAAATATTTTTTCAAATATTATACCACACTATGTGAGTTATAATTATAGTAAATGAAGAGTGAGTAATGTGTGGTTTTCCTGATGTTTCTTGTATTAGATTTTCCAGAAGTTCTAACTATTGGCCATGTTGGCTACAGCTGCTGGGAATTGGAGTTCAGCAACATCTGGAAGGCTATAATTTGCCCATTCTTTACATGAATTATTTGTAAATTCCTTCCTTTTAATCAGTAGTCACTGTCTCTTCTAGACCTAGCCCACTTCAATTTAGCATCCTATAGAATTCCCCAACGTAAATATGACTGCTTGTGTGTTGCCAAAATACAGATATTTTGTTATGATGTAGTCACAAGTTAGGAATATCAATCTTTTTTTGAAAAAAATCTAATATGAATAAAGGGATCAAACTTAAATGCTGTGAAAAGCAGTATTGTTCCATTCCCAAAATAATATCTAAAGACTGCTGATATTCCATTTGGTTGCAACTTGGGACATCCAAATATTTAATCTTAAGAGTCTAATTTGAATGTGAAAAGTATTGATACGTAATTCTATTTCATCTGAGGTTTCGGAATGAACAGGGGGAAGGAAAGTTAACAAAAAGCCATACTATTTTTTGTGGGATATTGAAGAAAAACATAGTGAATGTGAAGTCCCAAAACCAGATGAGATAAATCTATGCTTAACGATTTATATAAAAAACATTTAGCATAAAGAGAGATAGGTCTTCATAAGCATTCATTTTTATCTGAAGAAGTATATGAATACTAAGAAAATTGTTGGAAAGCAAAGGAGAGTGACTGATGTGGGACCATGTACATATTAGGGTGCTGGAGGATTTTCCTCGCTCTTCCTTCTTCTTCAATATCTACAGTATATGGAATTTCTGGGTAAGGTCATCTACTACTTTGGGTATTGGTCTCATCAGTACAGATTGTCCTCGACAGCCTTTTTACGGCTATTTGAAGTTATGAATGCACCCCAAAAATGTAGTTACAACAGGGGTTCAAAATTGCAACCAACAAGAGGCCTCTGCACTCATGTGACCTCGATTCAGTCACTTATGAAGTGGCAGCCATTTTTGGTCCTGTGACCTCCTTTTGGGACCCAGAAGTCACCTGTGGTCACGACAGGCGATTTCCAAGGTCCATGTGGTCGTGTGTATTTTTTCCTCCATCAGGGACTTTGCAGCTGGCATGCTTTTATTTTTCTCCTCATTGCTGCCCTGTGGAGAACCAAAGGAGTGAATCTCTTGTGGCTGCTCTTGCTGCTTCTTTCGTTTGCTATTGCCTTGAGGACTGTAATTGCCTTTGCAAGTGCTTTAAAATTTTCTTTTACATTTTAATACTAAGCTTGTTTGTAAGTACTTTACGAACTACTGTGCTTATTTGTAAGTACTTTGCAAAGCTGAAGACTTTTTTTTATTACTGTATTTGTTTGTGTTTGCTTTGGAATTGCTTGCAGAAATACTAGCCAGTGTCTATAGAAAGCGGATTCAATAACTGTACGGTTCCTTTGCATTCTAAAGCATTATGTTAGCATGTGCTTTGAGACTGCTTGCAGAAAGTTCCTTTGCAGGATCCAATCTGTGTCAGTCACTGGGATCAGAGGTTTAGTCTTTTGAGCTTTCAGACTTGTGCTGGAGCCCATCCTCAGGGAACTCCTCACTCACCAGAATGTTCCTTTACATTCTGCTTTACTGTGTTTATTCGTGTTAGCTTTGAGGATTATGTGTACTACTGTAGGTTGCTTGTAGAACAGCTGATAGACAGGTGGCAGTGGTTCCCTCCAGAAGCTCCACACTGGGGAGCCCTGCAAATTCACACACACACACACACACACCCCAATTTAAGTACAGGCCCCTGCGTGGAGGCACTGCAGTTTGGAAGCAGAAGGCCTTGCCAGAACAGCTGATGGGCAGGCAGCAGTGGTTCCCCCAGAGACTCTACACCGGGAGCCATGAAAAATCTCTACCCTCTTGGTTCATTTAATGATCACAGAGGTCATTTAAAGAACTGAAACAATCAGCAAGCCTGATCTTCATTCACATAATGGCACGGTTGATTTGCTTAACGAGCATGGTTGTAACAATGAGTCATTTTACGACAGTTTTACAACCCTAATGGGCAGGCTCCATTAGGGCCATACCTCAAAGACTACCTTATGCTTGTGGGTGGTTTGGACTACCAAGGTCTGAGAATGCACCATCTTTAAGCTTGCATGGGGTAGTACTTCCACATTCAAGAGTGATACACAATCTGGGAGTCTGCCTGGACTCGCAGCTCCTGCTTCATGAGCAGGGAGCAACTGCGGGTAGGAAGGCCTTTGCTCGAATTTATCCAGTGTGTGAGTTACACCCCTTTCCTGGATCAGGTGGCTCTTCAATCACTTAGTCACCAGGTCACCTCTCTGCTTGACTATTGCAAGGCACTCTAGTTTGCCCATGTAGCACTTCCATTTCACAAGCTGCACTAATTGCCTGTTTGCTTTCTAGTGCAATTCAAGGTACTGGTTGTTATGTATAAAGCCTACATGGCATAGAGCCTGTTTACCTGAGGCACTGTTTATCCCCTACAACACAGGTGTCAAACTCGATCATGTCAAGTGACGTCACGTGACATATTCTTCTTTAATTGTGGCCTTGTTATTATTGTTTAATGGTTTTCGTATTATCTTGTGAGCTGCCCAGAGTTGTTGGGAGTTGGATGGTGTACAAATTGAGTCAAATAAATAAATAATAAAGTTGAGGTTTGATTAACACATTGAAATCTGTCATCACAGTAAAGCCATCATTTGACCTCATTAATCTTCCAGCTAACAAACCATAGCCTGATAAATGTACAAATTACTCTGAGGGAAAAACCTATTAATTAAATTCATCACAGTCTACCAGCTCAACCAAGAAATTGGCATCCCATCCATGTCTTAATTCAACACAGAATTAAATGAATCCCAATACTGTTTGTTAATATGTTCATGTCTGAACAATGTATGCAACTACAGAAGTTTCAAGGCAAAGCTGTGACTCACCTTAAATATCTCAGGCTCCTCAATATCCAGAACTTCTGTATTAATCTGGCTGTTCCAACTGGAATATCGCCTGTTATTTGTAGCACTTGGTATAAAAAGCCAAATTACACAGGTAGCAATAATAAATCCAATAGCAATTCCCAAGAAAAGTCCACTGAAGTAACTAGGCATAGGAAGTATAAAGTAAACATAGATCAACATGGTGAGAAAGTACAGCGTCTTCATCGGAAGCCTAGCTTGTGGTGCTGGTAGTTCAATTCCACCTTCACTTCTAATTAGTGTAGAAATTTCTTCTTGTACCTCTATCTTCTGCAAACTCTCCAATTGTTGGTCTTGTCTGTCATCCTCTATTAAGCAGAAGTCCTCAGAATACAACTCGCAGAACTCTTCATCTTCCTTACTTGCCAGGGCAGACAGGCAACAGTGTTCAAGTACCAGGGAAGTCTTAGAACTAGAATCCTTTGTGCTTAAGAACGGGGAGCTTCTAGGTTCAATTTCTTTTTCATGTCCTTCAGTGGCTTGGGTTTTGGTACTCTTATTTACACTGGAATTACTTCCATAGAAGTCTCCTTCCGAATCACATTCTTCTTCCTTTATACTATAGTTATTATTGCTTTCCAAATGGCCATTCAAGCTGGAGAGACTGGACAGTTCTGAAGCACTTGAAGATAAAGCTTTGGGCCTGTGGCTGCTACTCTCATCACTCATCATTTTGCTGAAGAGCTGAAAAGGCTCATAAATCACTTCTGAAAATCGCCTCTTTGTGTTCTCAATTTTGGCTTCCATTTCGGGTACTTTAAAAAAGGAGCGAGTGTCTGGAGACGTCAAGGGAGATGAGGGAGCTGTTTTGGAATCGCTACCTGTGCTTTGAGGCTGGGTGAACTGTTTGAAGAGGTGCAAGTTCAATTTAGAGTCGGGTGGCTTGAACGACACTGTTTCAGGCTCCTGCTTAGAAGTGTCTGTGGACAGAGACTTCACCAGAGTTTTCATTAACTGTCTATGTCTCGTGGGTAGAGACGGCTCTTTTGGTTCAATGTCTGTGGAAAGGGATTTGACTAAGCTCATGAAAGGCTTTGAGCTAGTCACAGTGGTTGGCGTGCTAGACAAGACATGTGACTTGGAAGGGGAGGACAAAGGAGAAGATGAAAGGCTGGTTCTCAGTTCTGAAGGCAATGCCACACCAAGTGGGCTAGGGGCTTGGCCCAAATCTGAGGAAGGTGATGCAGCCAATGGCACCACACTAAACCCTTGGGACTCCAAGGGTTTCACAGTTGGCAGAACTGTGGGAGATGCAGCCACAAAAAGCGAGGTAGTGGGAACAAAAGAATTCTGCTCACCATGATCAAAGCACAGGTCTTCCTTAGCTTCAAGTGCAGTTACAATGCTTTGGTCATCGGGTGTCTCAGGAGGAGACTCCGTACACTTTTCTTCTTCCTCCTCCTCCTCCTCCTCCTTCCCAAATGCCGAGAAATGAATGGTGATGGTTTCTCGGGAAATGGATCGCTGAACCTGCACTTTTGGCGCTGGCTGCTTTGAGGACATTTCACTGGTTTTCTCTGCATGGCTAATGTTCAGACTTGTCATTGCAGGTCCCAGAGATACACCAGGGTCTATGAAGAGGAAGCCAAACATAAATTAGACTGAAACTTTTTAATGTTGCACAAGCTAATACTTGTACAGATAGTCCTTGACTTACAACCACAACTGAGCCCAAAATTTCTATTGTTAAGACAGTTGCTAAGTGAATTTTGCCCCATTTTATGGCCTTTCTTACCACAATTGATAAGTGGATCACTGCAGTTAAGTTAGTAACACAGTTGTTAAATGAATCTGGCTTCCCTATTGACTTTGCTTATCAGAAGTTTGCAAAAGGAGATCATATGAACTCCAGAATATTGCAACTGTCATAAATACATGCCAGTTGCCAAACACCTGAATTTTGATCACATGATCACGGGGAATGCTGCAATGGGTTGTAAGAAAAATGGTCATAAATCACTTTCTTCAGTGCTGTTGTAACTTTGATCAGTCACTAAGCGAATGGTTGTAAGTCAAGGACTACCTGTCTAACTATAAATGTAAACCTAGCAAGAAGAAATACATTGGAAAAACAAAACAACCACTTCACAAACGTATGGCACAACATAGAATAAACCCATCAGGACAAGATTCAGCAGTCCATCTGTATTTGAAAGACAAGGGTCACTGTTTTGAAGACAGTAAAATCCACATTCCAGACAAAGAGGTCAAAGGGGGGTGGTGTCAAAGAGGCCATCTATGTTAAGATTTAACAGCCCCCCCTCAATAGAGGGGGAGGGATACAACACCACCTATCTCCTGTTTACAACACAGTCCTTTCAGCAGTTCCAAGAAGGTTCCACACTCATTTGCACTATTCAGGTGACCTTGAAGGCACAGATAAACCTCCAAGTGGCCTCAATGATTCCCAGAGAGAGTGCTAACGACCACATGGCTGCAAGATATATAAATCCTCCCATTCTCCACCATTCAATCAGAACTGGATGAGAAGCAAAACATCTTCAATCAAAACAAAGAAAGTCCAGTTGCCTTTTGAAAAAGCACCTTGGGGACAACCATGACCTGGATGACTGAGAATAGCCATAGGCATTTAGCAAGAAGAAAGTATGAGCCTCCAGCACCCCTACACATTTCACCTAATAGGAAAAATAATTATAGAGAGCCAAAAGGTGGCTAATGGCAAAAGGGGCATAAATGGTTATACTACGAAAGCTGAAGAATATTTTTTGACTCCATTTGGGCTGGTCTAAAGCCTTTGTATTAAAACTGTGAAGAAGATACAAAGTGAAGTGAAAAGGTTGTAATTCAAGGACTAGCTGTACACGCATCTTACTAAGCTACGCAGTGTTTCTACTACTTATATAAACATATTGATTTCATTTTAAATGAGACCTCATTCGGACCAGCTGCTTGTGATTGCACATACAGATGTCAATACACCTCTGGCTTAGCCAACAGCAAACAGCAGCCTTGTTCTTTTATTTACGTTCCAGATGAGAAGCAACAGGAAAAAAAATTCCACTGCTTCAACCAGAGTGTACTGAAAATGCAGCTGATCACGTTTATGAATAATCTCTGCATCAGTGGTTCTCAACCTTTTCTTCACCATGGACCTCCCTTTAAATACCTTTTGTGGCCACAGACCAGGGCCATGGATCACCAAAACTCAAGATTTAAGCTAAACTCATTTCTTCAAGCTTTCATAGACGCCTTGTGATGACATCGTGCCTCCCCCGGGCTCCACGGAGCACGGGTTGAGAACCACAGCTGTACATCATTTCAAAAGCACGTGTAACTGCAAGCGGAAGTGTAGCTCTATGACAGAATAACAGACTTGGAAGGGACCTTGGGAGTTTTCTAGTCCTGCTCAAGCAGAAGATCCTATATGTTTTTCTGTAGCACTTATTGGAGAGAAAAAAATGTTGCGGTGCCATCCCCACAGCCCTAGCACACAAATATCTTCAATGTGTCCTCCAATCGTTTTTCCACAGATGTAGCTGAGAACAGCTTACACTCTTGCACACAGAGTGTCACAACAGCATAGGGAGACAGGCTGTTGGCAAAGCAGTATTTCCACATTAAGCAGAACACAATAGCCACACAATGTTCAGTTTACAGTCCAAGCAGAAAACTTCATAGCAAATTTTGCACTTTTGCAACTTGGGCCAGGCAGCGTCAAAATGCAGTTCCACTGAAGATTGGAACATAAACATCAAATACTGGCTTCTTCTCATTAAAAAGAAAAGAGAACAAATCACGGAGACCTTTACATTGGTTATTCTTTGAAATGGACAGAAATGAATAATAAGTTTACAAGTACTATTGTAGGATGTCTAGATTTGTTCAATTGTATGTTCTAGGAATAGGCAGATCATTCATTAATGGATATAGTATATCACTGTGCATGGTTACCACAGAACCCTTCCCCTACCCAAAAATGTCATATCACAACTCACAGAATTCCCAGCCAAAGATAGTTAAGCAGGCTAGGAATTCTGAGAGGAGGCCCCAATGTATCCAGAGGGCACTAAGTTGAAGAAAGCTGGATTGGAAGTTCTTGTTTAGAACTAGCATTGATTGTACAAAACATTCACAAGATTCCAATAAATAAGGATAAGCAACATCCATGAAGCATTGCCTGTAATAAGATTACAATTGGTCCTCCATGCTTACAAAACTACTTTGTAGGCATTGAAGATGCTAGTCTGCACAGGCAGGTTGCTGAGTGCTATAAAGACGCAAAAGCTGGGCCATAGGAAGTGCTCCAGAAAGGGGAAGGGCCTCAGGGTGACAGCCTCACAACTATCCAATCAGGTTTCCTGAAAACAATAGGGCTTGGTTAGTGGTGCCACTCTATGGACACAGAGGTGTCTTCACCCTAGAACAGGGGTGTCAAACTCAAGGCCCATGGGCCAGATCCGGCCCATGGGCTGCTTAGATCTGACCCATGGGGCCACCCTGAAAATAGCGAAGGACCGGCCTTCAGTGACTCTGCCAGTGAAAACGGAGCTCGGGACGGTCGCATGCAACCCTCCCAAACTGTATTTTCGCTGGCAGAGGATTGCAGGAGGCTATCGCAGACAAAAACGGAACTCGGGAGCCCGTTTTCGCTGGTAGAGCGTTTGGGCCATCACAGGCACCCCTGACACAAGTGACATCAAGCTGGCCATGACCACCCTGATCCCCCGAGGTCAATCACAATCCTAAATGAACCGTCAATGAAATCAAGTTTGACATCCCTGCTCTAGAACAGGCACTGCTTCAGGATTCTGGACAAGGACAGTGGAGAGACAAAGTTTGGTCAGGGATGATGGCCTGGGAGACTAGGACTGCCCAAGGGAAGGTAAAATGAGGAGGATGCTGAGAAGAAAGGTAAAATATAGCTGCCCCACTCTGAGGGTTTCTGATAGATAAGAAGTGACTATGAGCAAGATCTCTTTGCTGGGCCATGGAATGGAGGATGATCTCTTCCAAGCATGGAGAGACAAAGGAAAAGGAATGAAGCCAAAAGAAAAGGAAGAAGAGATGAGGGGGATCTGAGTAACTCTTCAAAGCATGGATTTTAGATTTTATCTCCCTAGATATAACTGGAACAGTGTCTACAAGTAATCCTTGACTTACAACCTCAGTTGTGCCCAGATTTTTATCATAAATCATTGTAGTCACCTGGTTTTAAAATCACTTTAAATATCTTTCGCTTTTTGCTTTTTTGCTTTTTTTTACATATGTAAAAAACCTTTAAATATTTTTAGATATGTAAAAGAAATAGGGAAACATACAAAGAAAAGTTAGAGAAAGAAGGAAAAGCACAGGAAACAATACAAGTTAGATTAAAAATATGACTCATTATCTTAAGCCATGAAATATTCATAGCTCCTTGACTCAGATATTACATGAGACCTAAAACACAATTATAGTTTAGCAGAATGTGTAAATCTCATTTTAAGTGTTCTCCTCATCTCAAAACGTCTGAAACGGTAAGAATAATTCATGGATAAATAAAAAAAAGTGGCTGCTACAAGCTTAACTCCAGCAGGATTGACCACAATGCAAACCTTGTGCCACTTAATGGTTCCAAATGCTACTTTTCTTTAAAATGGTTATCAAAATGGGAAGCATATGTGTGGCAAGTCAAATCAGGACTTTACAAAAAATGTTTCATTGTTTGAAAATCCCTCTTCCAGTGTTGTTATTTGGGGGGGGACAGCATAAGGGATATTTGCCACATACTGATGTAGAACTGGTACAGTGATTGTTTTCAGCTGTGATCCCTTTTGAACTGTTTGTAGAATAAAGGCAACAGTGCAGAATAATGCACTTTGTTCTATTCTTTTCCAATTTTAGTTCCATACCTTAATCCCTAGTGTATCAACGTCAAGAATTTTTCATTTCCCAGTCTTATGTCAAAGGTTTTTTTAACTATTTTCTCTAGCAAAATTAGGTCTTGAAATGTATGTTATGTAGTTTTCATGGTTCTTTCAGTCATTAATTACTAATATATGCTGTAATAAAACAGATGAGAGTTCCTGCTAATTAATTAAATGGAAAAATATTGATGCATGTTGAATTAATCTGCATTAAACAAATTAAAAGGTACAAGCAAGCATTTAAATGCTGTCTTTTTAAAAAGTTCACTAATTATCTGAAATTTTATCCTTGCATTCAGCAGAATGCAATTACCAAACAGAAATACTGAATATATAAGTTTAGAGGACATGTTTGCTATCATACATTTAAATCAAAATAATTTTTCCTATTTTTCAGAAAAAACTAATTTGCTATTCCACCAGCCCAGTAAAAATATTGTCCTATTCGCTGAAAAAGGGTAATTTAAATATATTTTAATAGTTCTAAGAAAATATACTGTATATATTTAATATATTTTATGTTTCATATATTTTTATATTATATATTTAAATAGTGCTAAGAAAAAATCCTAGCTATTGCCTTTTACTCCTACTGAACATTCAATGAATATTTTAAAAAAATTCCATTGTTCAACTTGGGGGGAAAATCTGCTTGTAAGACAGATACGGCACATTTATTTGGATTTTTTAAAATATAAAAATAGAAATATAATATTCTATTTAATACTAATTATTCCATAACAACAATAAATCCTCATTGTAAAATGAGGTTAACCTACTTTAGAATCTGACTCCTCAAAGTTGTATGTTGGGTGTATATGAAGCAAACTCACCATTTGGGGGCTACAGATACTTTCAAAAGCAAAACAATAATTTCTACTGTGGACACAGGTTATGGACATTTACAATTCACTATCTTTCTGATTTTAAAAAGTATTAAATCTCTTCTGCTATGCTAAAATCAGTTTTTCAATTTTATACTATATTATTAGATTTAAAGGTATTGTTACTATTCAGTCTTAACATTGAGTTTTACAATACATGTAAACCTGAGACAAATTGATGCCTATATTGCTTCTGCTATGGGTTTTATTTGGAAACCAGTGAAACAACTCTGCTTTCCAGTAAGGAAATTGCAGATGGTGTCTGCCTTCACATACAGACAGTCTTCAACTTACAACAGTTAGTGACCGTTCAAAGTTACAACAGTACGGAAAAAAGTGACTTATGATCATTTTTCACACTTATAACTGTTGCAGCATCCCCGTGGGCATGGGGTCAAAATTCAGACGCTTGGCAATTGACTGATATTTATGATGGTTGCAGTGTATCACTGTCAAATAGAACAGAACAGAACAGAACAGCACAGAACAGAACAGCACAGCACAGCACAGCACAGCACAGCACAGCACAGCACAGCACAGCACAGCCTTGGAAGCTAAGGTAAAGCCCAATAAATAGATAGAATCTAGAATCATGAGTTGTTCAGTTTGATTTCCCAAGTAGCACAATCAGATTCATGAGGACTGTATTGATGTTAAAGGTTTTATGGAAATTAGACCAGATCCTACCACAAGAGAGCACAATGCTACTTTCTGCATAAGCAGAAGTAATATGCCATCAAACAGAAAGAAGCACATGGAGCTCTTCTGCTGGTCTTGGAACACAATCCATTTTTTACACTCAATCATGTGATTTTTCCAAAACAAATGGCAGAGCTACTTATTTCTCTGCACCACTGTTGTATTTGTATCAATACCCTTCGAGTACCACTTCATTTAGTTAAGTATTGATTCCCATGCCTCATGCATGCAAAGGAGTTTGATTGCTAATGGAAGAGATATCAATTCACTTAGCTGGGAAGCATTTGCAGTGCCGGGAGAAAGGTCCCTAAAGGAAAACTGTCTAGCTGATAAATCACCTCTCTAGATAGTTAAAGGTTTGTTGCTTTCTCCTCCCACCAAAATAAACCAGAGTATTAATCATACAAAGAGCCCTCTTCTAGTTCAAGCCTAGGCATGTTTGCTCCATGGAAACTCCCACTTCAGTAGATCATTCTCTTTTACAAAATAATTATGATAGGGTTTGAACTTGGCTGGGGGGAAAAAGAGAGAATCTTTTGCTGCCATTCTAATGGTTGTTCGTATTTTTACAGCCCATCTTATGCCCCAGGTACAGTGTATCATTATATTTTAGTCATGATTTTTTTTATGCATTTGGAAATGTTATAAGCTTGGTGTATGGAGCCAAAATGGGATTACATCTATTTTTCATGATGCTCGCCTTCAGACACCTGGACTCTGTGCTCATACAGTATGCATGCTACAAAAAAGATAAATTCCATTGTCGCTATTTTTTTAAATTTACTTATTTTGTAATCTTATTATGGAGATAAAAAAAATCATTGATGCTAGAAACTTTTGGTTTTTAGGATGGAAAAAACCCAAAAAGGATACAGTACTTTTGCAACTTCATGAATATCCATGGAGGGTCAATGGTTAATTACCAAATCAGAAGCTTCACATTTCTAATATGAATGAGAATCAGATTCAACCCATTTACTTGGGCATATAGTTGATCTTCATTTTTTATGCTTCCGCTGGGATATGTTGACACCTGTTGCCTGTATTTTGTTTTATGAGAATGTGACAATCCTGGTTAGACAAGAATGATTCCTAATATATTAGAAATGTCTTCCAAGTGAGCTCCAGTAAATGATAGACCTAAGGACTTCCATATAAAAACACATAAATTTCTTTCGGCAAGAGGATTCAATGAAAGGAAATAAACTCCTGGAAATTAAGATGTGGATATCAATGTGATTTAATTCCACGTGTGGTGGCTGTCCTCTATCAAGTTTTAGAAAGGTTCAACTACATCAAAGCAGTTAAATCCTTATATAATTGCCCATGATTTCAATATTTGGCTTTCCGACACTTTCTTGTACAATTAGCTACAGCAGCCGTAATTCCTAGATTCCCAGCACAGAAACAATTGCAGCTGGAACTGAGATACAAGCAAGATGTGAAAAGTCTTGATTGCTTAGTTATAAAACTGTGTGGTTGGTGCACTCACAGTTCCATTATCAGCATGCCACTTCATCATATATCAATGTAGTTCCCTGGGCACCTGAAATTTATAGTCTTCAGTCTCTTCCCATTATCTTATTTCTTGTGTCTCTCCAAGAATTCTCATACAATATGGGCCAGATGACCTGAGGGATTTTTTTCCTCATCTTGGAACCGAACAGGGGGCATGGTGAGTTCAGATGGGTGATACGGATGGTTTATAGCCACACATAAAAAGTCCTTCAAGCTCATTTTCAACTACCATGACATAAACCTCATCTAGAAGCTGGGGCTGTTTGTCATAGTAGCAATAATAAGCATGCAATAAATAATAACTGTGATCTGAAGCCACAGAAATCAGTACATGTGTGTGAGAGAAACGGCACCATTTTTAGAGGAAGGATGCTCCATACTTGAAAAAATTGTGTCATAATTTTCAGTTTTTTAGGAAGAACAAACCAGCAATGAATAGAATGAGTTAATATTTTTCTGATTAATTGCTTTCCTGATATCATTATATATTTTTGTTTTATTTTAGTCTCCCAACATTCTATCTGAAGTTTTTCCCTTTATCTAGCTTAGGTGGCAACCAGCTCCAATGATAATTTATAAGTCTGCTCCCATCCTCTCTTTTCTACCCATTGAAGCACAGAAGACTAGCTATAGTAGCTAGCCATTCCATTCCTTATCCTACTCTTATTTGAAATCATTGATACTATAAACTTTTTAGATATTTCATAAAGCCAAACCTACTCCAAGCCGATTAAAGATTAATTAAAAGCATAATCACATTTCATTTTTTTTTGTTTTTTTCCACAAAAAGTCCATAGGAGGGTTCCAGTCACCAATAAATGTAGATATCTTTTCTCTAACAAAGATGTCAGTTTATCCATCTTAGCAAGGCCAGTCAATTTCACCACCATTCCATCATAATGGGTAGTGCCGAATTTTTCCATCTTTGTGTATATAATAATCTCAATGCAGTATGGTAATCATATATTGAAATAATCTTCTATGTCTTTGCTCCTTGTGTATCCATCAATCCTATAAGGAAAATGCCTGGCTTAAACTGAATATTAATCTTTAAAATCCTATATATCATTGTATTTATTTGAGTCTAAAATGCTTCTGTATTGTACCATAAATATCCATGCCATCCATACCTCAGATTGCAATCTTCTAATTCTTGTTTCTCAGCAACATCCATTTTTTTTCATTCAGACCAAACGAAATTTCATTCCATGTCTAATTATTTTGAAACAACGTGTAATTCATGTTTATATAGAAATAACAAACCATTTTACTTTCTCAATCTTAACAGTTTTCTTCACCAGTTGTATTTGTTCTACTAATTTCATATTTCTTATTAACATCTTTGTCTTCTGATTGTTAATCTTAAAACCTGCTAATGTAAAGTCCTTTAATTTTCCCATTAATGTTTCTGCTCCCTCTAGTGGATCTTCCAAAACTTCAAATCATCTATAAATGCCCTTAATTCATAATTTTCTTTTTAAAACCTGAACTCCCATGATTCTCTTGCCTTATCTCTCTGTTCAGAATCTCAAGAACAACAATGAATAAAAGTGGAGATAATGGACATCCTTGTCTTGTCTTGTTTTGAATCCCACAAGGTTTTGTTAGTTCTCCATTAACAATTATTACTGCTTTCTGTGAAGAATAAATAAATCTTCTCCATTTAATAAAATTATCTGCAAGGTTCTAATGGTCCAGAATTCTAAACAAAGAAATCCAGTTCAAATTGTCAAAGGCTTTCTCTGTATCTAAGAATATCAATGCAAGTTGCATTGATTGCATTCATTGTATTGCTCCAAGTTCTCCAGAATATCCAAAACATATCTAATATTATCTTATAGTTGTCTTTTAGGTAAAAATCCATGTCAGTCTTCATAAAGAAGTCCCGTACAATTATCTTTAACCTTTCACCCAAAATTATGACAAACTTTTTGTACTCGTTATTATTTAAATATATTGTTTGATAATTATTTGTTAATGTCAAATCTTGCACCTCCTTAGATGTGAAGGTTACATTAGCTTCTTTCTAGCTATCAAAAATCTTTCGATTCTGTAGAATAATATTCATTAATTATTGTAAAGTTGTAAAAGCATGCTCTCAAAACATTTATTGCAAGAA
>JANHJO010003352.1:0-10012 GCA_032468235.1 Pseudoxyrhopus heterurus | reverse complement strand
GTGGGATTTGAACTTGCTAAATTGCAGGCAGCTGGCAGCTAAGTACTAATTACAAGTACTGCTCTCTAACCGCTGCGTTTCCATGTTCTGGAATGTTTTACACCACTGTAATTTCCTGATATCTCTCATTCAAATATTCACCAGGCCCAACCCTGCTTAGCTATGAGTCCAACCATATTGTCAAGGTATATCTTGTCTGTTAAGATGAAGCACCATCATAAATGGTGAGATGAAGTAATCATAAATATTGTATGAATAACTATCAACTGTATTTCTTCACCTTATGCCACATGCCTAATAGTTTTCACTAGTTAGCAAACAGTCAAAAACAAGATGAACTGAATATGGAAAGTTTGGAAATGCTCTATAGATTCTAAGGAGGTATGTTTCATGTTTTAAACTTACACTGTTGAAAAGATAAATATAATTATAGTAATAAAGGTCCCAAACTGGTCTCTAATCTGCTGATCAAATCCATACCACTGCTTTAAGACTAATAATAAAAGTACAGGAAATGAGAGGCCCTAACTTTCAAAATGCAAAACTAACAATTATAATTGAAGAGAAAACAAGTAAATTGATATGGCATACTTCTCTTATTTTATGCAGAGAAGAGATATCTTATCGGGGAGATGGGCGACATATAAATTTAATACCTAAATAAGGTGTACCATGGTTGCATTCTCAGGTTTTTATTTATCTTATGGAAAGTTAGTTCCCAAATGATGCCTTTCTTACATTTATGAAATATAAATTGTTTCTCTGATCCAGTTTGTACTAGACATACTGTATATCCTGTAAAGAATGAATTGAAAACAAATAATGAATAGGATTTATTCTTAATCGTTAAATGAATTTTTATGACTACTTTGTGCAGATATACTTTGTGCAGATTAGGATGGGTGGGGATTATTCTTCTTGTGAGTGCAAACCTGCAGCAAAGTCCCAACATCTCAGAAGATACCCATGTGAAATCTTAAAAACTCTAAAGCAGTGTTTCTCGTCTTAGCCATTTTAAAATGTGTGGACTTCAATTCCCAGAATTCCCCTGCCAACATTGGCTCAGGTTAAAAAGTGACTGAGGAACAATGTCCTAAAGCCTTTGATGCAGATTTTATTATCTAATCTGGTTTGTTCTGCTTAGGCAGCAAACTGCCTGGACCACTTTAGATTACAAATGTGGAATCTCACCTTTAATGAAAAATAGTTCAAGGCAAAAAGAATTAAGATCATTAAGAGGGACCAAGCCAAAAATAAAGTATTATTTTGTTTTACTTATCAGGAAAGTTTTTAAAGGCTGCTTCCCTTACTTCCAATCTAAAGTAGCACAGTTAAGGTATGACTGAGGCTTTTTGTACTTTGGTCTAACTTCAGTAATCTTAGCAAAGCTAGGCAACTTGCTTGCTTCATGATTAAAATGAACTTACTTCCTGCTGTGGAATAATGCTTTCAGGTTTCCACAGGAGTAAATAATACTATAGAAGATTTTTAAAAAACACGGAAGAAAGGAAAGAATTAAGCAACTCGGCTGAAGCTATCCAGCCTGAATAATATCAAAGCATAACACTTAAAAAAATTGAAGGAGGAGCCTTCAACAGGAGAGTTTTAATGACTCATGTGGGCCACGTCCTTATTTTTTTAAAAGTTGACAGTTAAAAGATTGAGACCCAGATGTTTTGGTTTCTGTTTCATATAATATTTTGTTTATGCTTATTCAAAGGCAACTGTATGAAGTATAGGACAGACACTACACACAAGGTGGCTCTATTCTCAGAATAGTTATTTAAATTAGAACCACACTAAAAACATAGATACGTTTTCTGACAGATGTTTCTCAGATGTTAGTTCTACACTTGGAATTTTCAACAAACAAGGAATCATTTCTACAGCTTTCTTTCAACTTCGATACCATTTCATTATGTAGCCAATTATTAATAGAAGGGAATATTTGTATCTCAGGGTTCAACTGTGGGGTTCTCAGTGTTCCCTGAGCTTGGCTGTTTACTTGCAGATGTATGATGATGTTACCTAGTTGGATAATGAAACTCCTGCAAGAAAACAACCAAGTTCAGAGAGCAATAAGGATCCCACAACCAAATATCTATAGCAAATCATCTTAGATGTATAACTTTCATTAGCATTAACTAACATGGTTAATGTCAAAAATTTATAGAAGATGTAGCACCAAACATATGGTAGGCAACAAGTTACCTTTTCCTGATCAGTAGTCATATAAACCTTTCAGGCATGAATGGGGAGTTTCAAGCTATTTTGAAAAGAACATTTTCCCCCCTCTAAATCCCTCCTATTTCTTTTGACCCTGAAAAGAGCTTATAAAAGCTTAGAGTATCACACAGAGGTCAACTTAACAGAAGAATCAGTGGCAAATGACATGGTTAGTTTCTAAGTCCTTTAGCGTACCTGAAACACTGTTGTTTGATTGTAAACAAGGCTTCTATATTTTTATATTTGAGGCAATAAACAAGGACTTGCCTGTCTGTCTCCTAAAGGGGCAATAAGATGACCACGTCAATATTTAGAAGATGGCATACAAAATCGACATTTTCTCTCTGAAAGCTTCTTCTGCAAGACACATTTTGCAGTTCAATATTTTATGCTGGATCACTTCAGCCCCTATTTCAAGATTATAGCTACAATATTTCACAAGAAAGGAAGATGATTCATCCTCAAAAGGGAAAGGGGGTAATACGCTTCTAAGCAGAGAAACCAAATGCAGGACTAAATTGCCAAGAAAGCCAACTAAGTCCTAGGCTGCATCAACAGAACAATAGCATCAAGTTCACGGGAAGGGATAGTATACACTCCATACTGCACTAGCGAGGCCACATTTGGAATACCGCATCCAGTTCTGGTTGCCATGATACAAAAAAGATGCTGAAGCCCTAGAAAGAGTGCAGAGAAGAGCAACAAAGATGATAAGGGGTCTGGAAGCTAAATTGTGTGATAAATACCGGTAGCTAAGGGAACTAGCTATATTTAGCCTATGAAAGGAAGGTTTAATGGAGAAATGATACTTGAAGGACTGTTACAGGTCGATTTATTCCCCATAGCATCTATAGTAGGATAAGAAGCAAAGGATAGAAGCTGGAAATAAGAAGGAATTTCTGATAGTGGGAATGATTCATCAATGAAATAGCTTGCCTCCTGGGTCCTCCATCGTTGGAGGTTTTCAAGAAAAGACTGGACATTCATTTGTCTGGGATGGTATAAGGACTCCTGCCTTGGGCAGGGATTGGACTAGATGACCTCTAAGGTCCTTTCCAGCCCTATGATTCTATCTCATGTAGTTCCATAAAATTTTACTAAGTGAGGCTGAGACTGCAGCTGTGGAGCAGTATTATTTTAGGAACTAAACATTGAAATGATGATTAAAGATGTGAAAGTAGGGTTAATTACACTGCCTCTCTCACTATGACCATTGGATGTAAGTTCTACAGAACATGCAGTCCCAACACATCTGAAGGGAGTCAATACAGACCCCAGAAAGGAAGGCCTCCGGGTATACAAAAATTAGTAGAGTGTCAATCATTCATATGGAATTGTAACTGTTAATTGCTATATTATATTTTGGGGGTTTTGGTTATACTTTTTCACTAGAGCAATTTCTATGCATATATTTTATGTGTTTGCACTGCAGTTGTTTTTGATTTTCTTTTTAAAAAAGCAATTAAAAATACATTTTAAAAAAATGAAAAAAAACACTCCAAACTGAGTAAGAAACTATATTACTCCTTTCTCCACACAAGGGGTTCCCAACCCCCGGTCCATGGACTGGCACCAGGCCATGGCATACCAGCAACCAGGCCGTGCAAACAAGCAAAGCCTCATCCGCAGGATGCAGGCAGCATGCAAAACCACTCCCCTTTTCTCCATGGAACCGGTCCCTGGTGCCCAAATTTTATACTAATGACTGGACATGCAGAGCAAGGAAGCTGGTAAGACCAGCTATATCTGCTACATATCAAACAGAAACATTATCACTTTATTATCTGCTTTCAAAGAGTCACTTTATCCAAAATCTTTAAAGTTCTCTTAAAGAGAAGCGTCACACCGAGTAACAAACAGGAACATATTCCATTTCAAATGTTTCTTGCCCAAAACAAAAAACTGATCATTTACATATCACATTCTGCATGTGGCAACTGCCGGTAAGTTGAAAAGTTACATGAAACTGCAGAAAAGTTGCATCCTCAGCATGTTATCAATAAAGTTAAAGAGCAGGAGACACAATAATAACACAATCAACAATAACAGTGTAATCAACTTGAGCCACTCAGTTCAGCAGATAGCTTAGTTACTCAAGGTCTTTTCAGAATCTCATCATTGTATTTGAAAGCTACACAACACAAAGTTAGTACTGAAGCAGAAACTGCTTTCAATCCGTACAAATCTTGCTCTCATAACTAGGTAGGAAGCTCAAAAAAAAAGTTCTATACAATGGTTCATTCAACCTCACAGCAAAAGCATTCAGCAAGGTTGTGGGTTTATCATCTGTTAAATCCTAAGCCATATCTATACTAATTATTACTATGTAAACAACAGGTGTAGGTACAATTTACATATCTTCCCACAGTTCAAGCACAAACTGATTGATTGTAAGGCATACAGAAATATGGAGGTTACAAAATCCTTAACAGAGAACTATTCTGGGGTCAGTAAGAAACAAATACAATATTAAAAAATGAATTAAGCCGCCCTGAGTCCTCCGGGAGTGGGGCGGCATATAAATATCAACAATGAATAAAATAAATAATAAATTACATCAATTCCACCAAATTGCAAGAAGCACTGTTGAAGCTATTTTTTGTTATCATTGTTTTGGAGATATGTAATATATTTTGTAATATATTTTGTCCTTAGAATAGGATCAAACTGTCTGAATTTTGAATTTTTAAAAGGCAATGCTAACCTTACTGCAAACTGCAAAACAGGACCATTTCAAGGTCAGAACATTTTTTAGTAAGGTCAAATAGCTGTTTCAAAATTTAGTACACCTTTCGTTGTTATTTAATGAAGTCATTATGGAAGTGAATGGAGGATAAGATTTAATATTCTGGTTCTGC
Organism: Pseudoxyrhopus heterurus; assembly: GCA_032468235.1. NCBI lineage: Eukaryota > Metazoa > Chordata > Lepidosauria > Squamata > Pseudoxyrhopus > Pseudoxyrhopus heterurus. Next base: position 4,928 of record JANHJO010003352.1, on the reverse strand, counting down.
CAAGTCAAAAATAAAAATTTAATGTCAAGATCTTTCCCCAACAATGAAAACTCAGCCTTTTACAAGATAATTGTTGTGTGGAGGAAGAAAGAAAGGGAGTTTGCAAGGCTCTTCTCCCTATTACATTAAAAAATGATCATTAAAACCCCAAGAGCTCGTTTCAGCAATGCAAATTTACCTGGAAACAAATCCATTACATTTTCTTCTCTTGAAAAGGAGGGGAGGATTTTGTTATCAATTAATCTAGGAGGAAGCAGGAGTATACATTTATATTTTCAGGCACAGCAAGTAATACTTTTGACGCAAGCAAGCTAACCAGCACCCTGTAATCAAATTAATGGAAATCGTAATGCTTCTTTTTCAGCCATTATTCCAGTCATACATCTAAACTCACTTGATGGAAAGAAAAATCTATGTTCTCTATGCTTAACTGGTCTCAAAGGGACCAAAGATACTGATGCGCATCGTATTTTCATAACATATTGTTTAGCTTGGACAAAGCCACAACACAGGATGTGCAACATCTACAAACTGAAAGCAAGTCACTTTCATTCATACTGCACTCACATGCACCTGTTGCAGCTTTACTTTTGCTTTTTTATTCTACTCAGGTTATGGTATTTGCCAAGAAATTAATCTTACTGTATTATTATGGAAAGGTGTCCTTCTAGAAATGCGTAGGCTTGAATGGTATCTGGAACAAAGATCACTCCTTTGCATTTTTGCTCCTAAACAAGCAGCTGATGCCCAAGAAGCATGACATAATCAGAAATGTTGGCTGTTCTTGCTATGTCGTAAGGCCTTGCTTACTGCAGGGCTGGGCTGAGGAGAAAATTTGAACAGGGACAGCCTAGATGGCTTTACAGAGAGTGTTCTGGATGGACGGATGGGTGTTTTGTATAGAAAAAGGAGTATGCAGAGGGATACAGAGAAGCCTGATCTATTTTTCTCCATCATGTATCTTGGGATACAGTTTGACCAAGAAAATTCTATTCTCATAGGAAAGTAACTGACTCGCAAATTTCACTGTCCTGGTATTCTCCTGTACGTGTCTCCACTCCTGACAACAACACAGTATTTTTCCCCAGCTATAATAACTACAGGCTTGATCCAGGCTGGGTTCACACAAAATGCAAAGCTGAAATGTGATCGGTTAGTTTGCAGCTCAGTCTGCTGGCTAGTTTGGTTCAGCTCAATATGGGTCGATATGCTGAGCTTTATACTTACCTTTTATACAGTATATTGGGCATTGTTGCAAAGATCAAATAATAGTGAAATCTTTCTGAGAACTTTAAAATGGTGGGGGTTTTCTTCAACAAATTTCAATTTAATAAGTTAAGATATACACCCAAAACTACGCCATCATTTATATTTGTGTGTTAGATTTACATACCTACTTTTCTCAAAATCCTCAAGATAACATTCAAAGACAACTTCCTTTACTTTATTTCCAATATTTATCTGCAACAGTTCTACAAAGTAAGTTGAGCCACAGAAACCTCCCTCTGAGTTTTCATGGCAGAGAGTGAACTTCAATCTACGTTCTCCTAGTTGTAATCCAAAGTCTTTGTTGTTGTTAGTTGTGAAGTCATGTCCGACCCATCGCGACCCCATGGACAACGTTCCTCCAGTCTTTACCATGACACAATATATTTAGCCAAAAGACAACCAGTTCTTACAAAACACAACAGAGCATGCTTTATCTCATCAAAATAAACCAATCTGCCTATCTTTAAAGTTCTTGGAAAGATCTTCCAGTGTCAGATTACAAGAATAATACCTGGAACCCAAAGCAGATTCAACATAATTAGACAGAATTCATAAATCCTAAGCCATAAAATAGCTGTTTAGTTTTGGTTGTTGTATAACCAAAACTAAAGTTTATAAGTAATGGTTTGTGGACCACAAACTCAGTCTGTTGTGATCTGTTCAGTGTATCATATTCAAATGAACCATGCTTTAGAACAGACATTTACAGGTGTTCTTAGTTCATGGTGCCCTATCTCAATAATGTTTTCATAATGACCAGGCCAAAATTGTGAATTACTGTGAGCTAGTAGTTTATACAGTGTCTAACAGATGTTGGAAATCATTGTGCTTTTCTTGAAAATCTAAAACATCCCATAGCACTCCTGTGAGTTTGCTGAGGTGTTCCACAGTGCAGTTTGGGAACTGAGCCCTTAGACTAATGGGTGAATTCAACAATAGAGGTGACGAATTCAAATAAATGAGCATTAATTTCAATTAACTTCCAGTTACTTCAATAGGTTTACTGTAAATGTAAACAACTTTGAACTCAGCATATACTATAGTTCTAAGCCACAATATAATTTGATTTATTTGGGGTTAATATACAGTAAAGAATTAGGAGAACTCAAGATTTTGGTTTTTGTAAATCTAGCCACTTGTGTTATACTAAACCATGGCTTGGTTTCAAACAGATTCACAAAGTACACATGTAATTTGCTTAGTTGAGATTGTTTGTTTTGCAAATTCAGACACTGGTTTACAAAAATGGATTATAGTTTATCATTGGATAAATCCAGCAAGCTGTGGGTTAATAATCCATAATTGAACAACCCAGACTTAGCATATTATGTGAACACATTCTTAGTATTAAACTTATCCCAAAAGAGACTTCAGCCATAATGAAAAGGAGTTCATATTCCACCAAAAACAATTCAGATCACATGTTGGTTTAGCAATGTATAATTGCAAAACTCTAATCTTATGCAGAGTAACGCACATTTAAATACATTGAAATAATTATTTTAAACATTCTTTAAATGCTTCAGGAGAGAGCCAGGTTGGTGGAGTGGATAAGGCACCAGGCTAGAAACTAAGAGACTATGAATTCTAATCCTGTCTTAGACATGAAGGCCGCTGAGTGACCTTGAGCCAGTCACTCTCTCTCAGCCCTAAGAAACAGACAAGAGCAAATCAGTTCTGAAAAACCTTGCCAAGAAGCCTACAGGGGCTTGTCCAGCCACAAAAATAAATAAATGCTTCAGGAGGCTCAGGTTACAAGGCTCCATGAAAGTTAACATTCAAGCAAAGGTTAAAGTTGATTGTGCAAGTCTAAATCTGATTTCTACAACATTTCTTGTACAATAGAAAGTAGCTGAAAGGCAGACATAATAATGGAATTTGGGAAATTGTTCAAGAGCAGATTGTCTTACTAATGTTGTGGAAATGTTAGTTTTGGTTTATTATTATTAACCAAATTTTGAAGATACAATGTTTCCTAATTGCTGTGCTCTTGTAAAAGAATTTGAACAGGGAATTTACATCTGTGAGAAATCAATCATTACAAACTGCCTACTTGCTGTAAAAAGCATTCTGATAAATGCTAAAGCATTTAAATGCTTTACCATTTAATAAATGGTAAAGCATTCATATAAATGAATATTCTGAAATGTATATTCAAAGAATAATTTGGAGAAATAAATTTGATCTTCCGGTTTTTCTCATGGAAGTTAAACATCTGGCCTAGCTATAGAAAACAAAACAAAACAAAAAAATAAGCAAACATCCAAGAAAAAAAATTCTTGCCTTTTAGCTGTCTTATCAGTTATCTTCCTCCACAACACTTCAGACTTGGTAGCATCCCATCTTCTTCTGACACCTTAAGATTTCAGAAGATCAAACCCTAAGGTCATTTAGAAGTTACACTATCCTTCAGGTCTAACTCAACTCTAGCTGCCTGCATGGAAGTACCCATACAATTTTCTTGGATACACTGTGGAAGGGATTTTCTACTGCCCTCTCTTCCTTTTTAAATAGCTTGGGATTTCCTAATGGTCTCCAATCTAGATCCACCACTGTCTTAACCTTTCCAAAATCAATCCAAGTCAGCTAAATACTATGTCTTATGTGCATTTAAGCCAGAACTAATCAGAAAACTTTCTAATGGTTGTAAAACCTGAAGAGATCAGAATCTGACTCAAATTTCAAGAGCAGTGAGATTGGAGAATTCCCTTAAGATCTTCACAATCCCTTTCTGTGGTAGAGTTTACCTTCTGAACACCACTTTGGTTTAAAAAAAACACAGACTTACCACTCAGTGGCAACCCAGACCAATTTAATAAAGTGCACAAACTGTGCTCTTCTTGTAGCTGAAAGTCCCCAGACTATTTGCCTGTAAATTTCAACTACAGCAGAGTCCAATGTAAAAATAAATTCCTCCCTTGAGAGTCTCACTATGAAAACCATTTTTCTTATCCCCAAAGAATGAGCCAGTGGGCAAGTCCCCTTCTTAGAAAAAACAAACATGTGGCAATTGAGTCAAGTACAGTACCAATCTGTGCAGTACCAAGTCTGACAAAAGCCATTCTCCTCCATCAACAGTTTAATTTCTCACACTGAGATATTAGTTTCACCCAAAACTACTGCTCTCCATTGTGTTCTAATAGATGACATTCCCTTATTAGGGATTGGGGGCGGGGGGCAACAGCTGAACACGTCATGGGGAGAACCAGATAAAGAAAACTGCTTTTCCAGATTTGTTAGTCAGAGAAGATATTACCAGATTCCTGTACTTCAATAGCAATAGCAGTAGCACTTATATACTGCTCCACAGTGCTTTACAGCCCTCTCTGAGCTGTTTAGAATCAGTATTTTGCCCCAGCAATCTGGGTCCTCATTTTACCGACCAAGATGGGTCAAACTTGAGCCAGTCAAGATCGAACTCGTGGCTGTGGGCAGAATTAACAGGGCTCTTCTTTTACAAAGCTTTCCTAGAGAAACTCATGCTCCAACTTCTTCAGCCAAGAGTCTTCGGCTTCTCTGTTTAGAGAGCTCCGTTTATAAAAGCATCTGTTTACTCAAACAACCCTCCCCAGCTGAAACCCAAATCCCAAATCACAGATTTCCTTTACTGAAAGGTGTCACAACTCCACCTTTCTTACATTGGCTACTTCCTCACATAT